>SNQJ01S0075693.1:48276-63890 GCA_010110895.2 Picea sitchensis
ATTTCTTAATATGATTAGGTAAATGTTAAAAAGTAAACAGGTTAACTGATGCATTCAAAAATACAAGGAAGTTATGAAGAGTAAATCACATTCATTGATTTGGGAGGACAACTAAGAATATGCCAGCATCTTCAATTGTTAGCTATCATATTAAAATTTTAGATTAAAAGGTGATTAATTGTGTCCATCTCCAATAGATATACCCTTTCGACGTTCATTTAGCAACTAATTACTCCATCCATATAATTTGATGACAATCCTTTCGCGGGTTCACCAGTTACGCGTCACCATGCAACCCAACACAACACGGCATAGACCAACACTCATATCATATTTAGCCAAAACTCAAATGATGGACAGACATATTACTATCAAACATAGCAGCCATCACTCAAACTATCTCATCTCACCTTACAGGAATCTACTCATCTCACTCACCTTACAGGAATCTACTCCTACTCCTACAATAGACTCCTACAATAGATTACACTCATGAGTTCCATTTTCCTATTAGGTTTAGTCGTGCTCTGATATCATGAAAGAAAATGGGAGAGAGAGTAGACATAGTTACACAAACCAAAATTGTGCTTGAGAAACAAAGAAATAAAACATTTATAAATATACAAAACTTTGTTTTAAGGTAGACAAATTACCTTAATCACATCATTTATTTGGTTGAGAAAATATCTCAACCTCACATCAATTTATGAAGCATTTAGTTGGAGAGAATCTCTCAAATCCCTCTATAAAATATTATATTTTAAATTATAATCTATAACATGATTTAATTTTATACAACAATTATTTAGTTGATGAATAATAATTATGATTTAATTATTTATGTTATTACCAATAATTATTTATCTTATGATTTAGGAATCTAATCAATTTTTTTTAAAATGATTATATCTTGTAATACATTTTTAGGATATATTATTTAATATTGTAATTTAATAATATATTTTTAAGATATATTATTTAATATTGTGATTTAATAATATAATTTTTTTTGTTTAAGAATAGTTTTTGTCTGCTTGTAGTTTAAGAATATAATCTAAAAGTATTATTAATCATTTAAAATATAATCTAAGAATATTATTATTATTTTAAAGAAAAAATAATAAAATTACGAGAACTTAAAAAATATTATAAATAAAATAAAGTAAGGGATGAAAGTGATAGATGATGATAATAATATTTAAAAAATTTAAACAATATTATTTTATATTATTATTTTATTTAATGTGTTTATTTAAAATTTAAATTTTATTAAAATTAAAATTGAATTTAATTAAAATTTATTTTAGCTATAAATTAATAAAAATGTGGTTATTTTATTTAAAAATTACTAATTGATTTGAAAAATTAAATATTAAAAATGTATTTCTTCACAATATTATAGAAATTATAATTTATAAAGAATTGTTAGTACTTGGATTTTTAAGAGAAGAATTAAAAAATGAGTTTAATTAGAAAAGTTATCAAGATTCACTTGGTCCCTTTGAATATTTGGTAAATATTGAAATTATAATTTATTAGCAGGAAACTCATGTTTTTAAGCATTAAGCTCATTTAGAGATTTGCATTTGTCAATTTATGACACATTAATATATAAAGTTAGAAATGAATATATTAGTATACTATAATTGAAATACAAATTAATGAAAACATATATTTTTGAAAAAACAAATATCCATAATAATAAATTATGAACTATTTTCTCATATTCATTCAAAAACAACTTTTGTAGACAAAAGAGTTTATTTTAGGTTGTTAATTTAAATACAATTTTTTTATGATAATGATTAACCTTAGCTTGAGACATAATTTATACATGCTTTTTTTTTTTCTATAATAATAATAATCATTATCATTATCATCATCATCTATTTTTAAGGTCACCACCAAACTAGACACCAAATTGATGTATGCTAATTTAAAATAATTATAATTAAAATATGAATAAAATTAATTAAAAATGAATTCTTGAAAAAATAATATGAATAATAAATTATAAAATATTAATTATTAAATATAAGTAAAGTACATTGTTATTTAAAAAGAAAAGAAAATTTTGTAAATATAAAATCAATTCAATAATCATCATTATAAAATCAAGTCAATAATCACTTAACTCTAAACTTTGCATGTACAAAAATCCCATTTAAAGAAAATTATGATAATGATATTTTCTTAAAGGATTTAAATAGTCTATCATAATCTTACAACTAACCTTTCTACTTCAATTAACAAGTTCTCTATCAAGGTGTTATGTAAAAAGAAAAAATAGAGAAACCAACCATTGGTATGATAAAAAGCTCATAAGATAAATACATACACAACCCTAATTAAAAGGGAAAAAAAAAGATACTATATAAATAGAAAGTAAGAGTATATTTTGC
Source organism: Picea sitchensis (assembly GCA_010110895.2). NCBI lineage: Eukaryota > Viridiplantae > Streptophyta > Pinopsida > Pinales > Pinaceae > Picea > Picea sitchensis. The sequence continues at coordinate 50,679 of SNQJ01S0075693.1, forward strand.
AAGTATCTAAACTTACAAATTTTTAATTGAAAGAAAGAAAAATGTACTACATAAATAGAAAGTAAGGTTAGCTTTTGCACTTATCTAAACTTGATCCTAAGAAGTTCCAGAGGTAAATTTTAATTAGTAAAACTAAAGAAAATAATACAATTTTCTTGAAGGATTGGAATTCCTTCTTTAAAAATCTTTCATAGAGGATGAAGTTTTTTCTATGGAAAACAAAGTTTGGAGTTAAGTGACTCACAAATGGGAAAACTAAGGATATTGAAGACTACCAAGAAAGTTTCTTAAATTGATTGAACCTGCATTAAATGAACATTGGTTTCCTTACAATTATCCTTTGTGAATTATGTACTGAACCTATATTGAAATTGCAACGGTGAATGAAGACCATCTTATTTATGATGATTTCATATTGAACATGTATGGTGATTCTCTTCAATACTTTTTATTGAAAATGTGGTGACTCTCTATGAAAAAATATGTATGTGTGGTGATTATCTACAATGATTACAAATGACATATCTATGGTGATTCTAGGTGTTGTTCATGAGTTTATACTTTAAGGCTGCATAGTATACCTTCAAGGGATTCGTAAAGGTAGGTAATTAAAGGGTAAGAATCAAAATGAAAGGTAAATCAAAGTTGGTTTCTCAGCTGCCTCTGTCTAGCTTCCCATTGTTTTTGAATGCTGATATCTCTCTCAATAACTGCCCATGAACGTTCTAATTCAACCCGGTTAGTTGCTGTTTGCAGAATAATATTAAACAAGTTTAAAGCAATGCTAGTTTGATCTTGGAGGCCAGGTTCTATGTTGGGCTGTCTATTATTTGGGACAGTCATGGAATAAAATTTTATTTAAATATGAAAAGTTTGAAGATTTGTTGCTTTAGTTTTTAAGGGATGGAAAGAGAAAAAGAGTTTTGGAACTCAAAATAATAGCATAATAACAGTTGAGGCCGTTTCCTGTACTTGAAACAATTTTAAGAATAGTACAATAACAAAGTGGTACTGTTGATAAATATGAGGCTTTAATCACGAAAGAATCTCATATTGTAACAAGAGACAAAAAGGAAAACAAAATTTCTAATGAAGTGTACAATATAATCATTCAAATGACCTATAGGTCTTGAAATTGCTGATAGCAATCACAGAGGAAAAACTGTAAATAATTCAATAACCAAATCAATTCAAACTACAATAGATGTGTGAAATAAACTTATAGTTGATCATTCATTACAAAGACGAAAGAAGAAAAATATTGGAAACTATTGGAAACAGGGTAAAAGAACACATAGCTTCAAGTTGACAGAATTCATAATCTCGTCTGTATTATTTATGTCACAGTGGATTGGAAAACTTTTTTAATACAATCGTCTCTCTCAAAAACCCAAAGCCCTTTCTTAGTCTTGTGAAAATATATTTATACATGATCACCAAATATTTTTCCCGTTGGTGATTAACTAACTTCCTAAGACTACGGTTACATGAATGAACAATGTCAAACCGTTTACATTTCTATTCTAACTGATTTATTATTCTAATGATGAAAATCTTCAAAAGAATATCTCATGTTTGCGTTGATGAACCTCCTCCTTTTTCTTCAAGACAACGAATACATTTTCCCAGAAGCTGTACTAAAACTCTGGGAGCTTCTGGAATATCCTTAGCTTCAAATAAGAAAAAAATTCTCTGTAGTTCTGGCAGACGATCTTCGATTATCTTTCTTGTGAACTTTATAGTTTGTAGTTTCAAGTTAGGCATTACTATCCATTTATCAATTTGAGTAACATTGATTACCTTTATTTGTGGAATCTCTTTCTGAATTTCTTCCAGATCCTCTTTGAATCTAATCTGATGCTTAATAATGTTAATTTCCCCTAACAAACCCGAACAATCATTTTTTCCAATGTTCAATGAAGTTTTCTCTAAAAGGTCAAAAATTCCTTGACAGTTGTCATTAACTTCTCTGGTCACTCTTTTGTTTTCTGTGAGGTTTGCCTCCCATACCTTGAGTATTACATCACCTTTAACCTGCTCTGAAATAGATAATTTTTGAGCTTCCCCAAAATCCTCTTTTATTGAAAGAGCCACTGCTCTTTGGAAAGTTGCTCTGGCTGCTTTCACTTCTCTTTCTTTCTGGAGAATATTCTCCAAGGATTTATTTGTTTCTTGAAAATAATTATGGACAAATTCCAGATTAAAAAATACTTCATATTGTTCTTTTTCTATCTTCATATGTATTTCCAATACCTGGGCCTGGAAGATTTCAAGCTCTACCACTTGATTTGAAATGGAATTAATCTTATCATGTAATTGTTTATTTATTTCCTCTTGCTTTATGACCTGTGCTTGAGTGACCTATATTTTCTGATTTGCTTTGTCTAAGCTTGCTATCATTTTTTGAATCTCTTGAATATCATTTAATTTAGCTCGTTCTAGACCCTTTTTTATCCGCCAACTGATATTTCTTTCAGTCTCCTTTAATTGATCTTGTAGCTGAGCTATCAGCTGATCTTTCTGCTCCATCATAGTTGTCAAACTACCCACAGAGTATAGATTTGTCGATGCTAAGGCTCCCATTGTGCCTGCTATCTCTGTAGCAAATTCTCCCTCTTTAAATTTTTGTCCATCTATAATGATCTTGTGCTTTTTAATCATCATATCTCCTCTTGGATGCATTTCATGTTTTATGATAGCCTTTCTTTTTTTATTGAAAAAATAATCAGAGGGAGGAATCTCATCTCTAGAAATAGGCTCAAGATCACTTACGTACAGAGCTCCCTCTTGGGGGTTTCCATAAGTAGACTGCAATGGAGTCAAAAAAGTAATGGGACTTCCAAGTTCTGTTGATGCTATTCCTCCTACTTTTTTGGGAATATTTTCAGGGATTTCCGAAGGTATTTCCAACTCCTTTCCTTTCCCTGCCTCTAATTTTTCTGCAGAGGAACCTCTATTTCTTGTGAAGGTATTTCAGTCTCCTTCATTTTTCCCTTTGTATTTGCTTTATCCTGTACATCTGTTTCAAATCCCGGGGGAGGCCCTTCCATCTCTGGAGGAGGGGTCGTGGATTCACCCTGCAAAATTTTTGGCAAACAACTTCGCCTGTGACTCTGGAAGGACACAAAACCAGTCTGTAAATCAGGTGATGAGGCCTGTACCCTGTTCAATACCTCCTCATAAGTTTTAAACTCCTTGAAAATATCATCATAAATAGTTTTTTCATGTTCGTAAGCTTTCATATTAAAGTGCATCAAATGTCTACTTACTAATTGATAAGGGTCATGCTTTCTGTGCGCAATATCTACCAATTTTATTTCTTCTCAAGCTTCGGCTTCCACTTTAGAATGGCCTAGGTTTAGTAATGAAAATTTCTCGACATACACAAGGAAGATTGGCCAGGATTTCTTTTGAGCTTCCTTTAGCTCTATTCCAATACCACCTTTCACTATTTTATGTGCTACCTCCCTCAATACTAGTTTATTCGAGAGGAATTTCAGAAGTGCGTGAGGGGGGATTGAGCATCCATAAACCCTAATATAAGAGAAGTTTTCATCAACAAACCAATCGACTATTGCTTTGATATTTCCTAAGACTGACTCAGAAATGAGAGGGGGTTCACAACCATAAAACATTTTATGCATTGGAATTATAATAAAATGACAAATTTCATAAAATGCATTTTTAACATTTTCTTCCCATAGCACAGAGTGATATTCGTGAATGGGCTCGGGGCAAGTTATTTTCCAACTCCAGTTCATCAGGGGAAAATGAGTCACAAAGCAAACTGCGTCCATAATGTACGTTGACATGTAAAAGGCCATTGGTTGACCTTTAGATTTTGCAACTTTGTAATTTGAAACTTCTTGAGCTAGATTATCAGACAAAATGTTACTCAAGTTGAAAGTATATCCTTCTGAAGATTCTTCTAAAAAGGGCAACCATTCTGCAGGAAAATGGCAGGGATTCTTTTTCCCGAAAAGTCTACACAACATAATGGCTACATAGATCATGTATTCGTTCAAAGATGCTGTGGCATAAACCCCATGGGTATCGGCCCTAAACTTTGATGGACATCTCCACCATTCTCTAATTAAATCGGGATAAGTTCAGTCTGCCTCAGTACACTCCTTCCTTTGAAATTCAGCTAAAAACTTGGCATTATAAGTGTACTTAGGATTTTGTGAGAGTTTATACATTACTTGTAAATGTTCTAGCCTGAAGGAGCTAATGACAACCCCTTGATCATTTAGAATGCTTCTTGTCGGGATATCAACCTTTTCCAAGGCTCAACTGATCATGTCATTGTACGCCATAAGCCGAGGGTGCGCCTCGATCTTTTGAAGCTCTGATTATGCTATATCCCGAAAGTGATTCTCGAAATCAGTAGGAGAATTCTTGATTTCGTATTCCAGGAATTCAAAGATTTGTCTCCAGGATTAATTGAGTCGATAACGTGTGGCGTAGTGTCGGATATGATATCTCCTTCCTCTGTATCTTCACTCTTATTCAGTGCTTTCTTCTGTGCCATGAATTTATGTTAGTTGAAAAACCTATCACAGAGAAGGCGTGTATGAGCTCGACTGAATGTGCCTTATGCATGATAGTATGAAATAAAATATGTTGCGAAACTCAGACCTTTAAACTCTCTTTTAATTCATTTAACGATGAAGGGACTGATGCAAATGACAAGAATTCAATACATTTAATGTAATAGATATTTACTAAGATACGCATTAGTGTCACATATCATCAATTATCCTTTATTAAAGTGGCTGCATTTTGGCGCTTTTGAATTCAAAATTTGAAAAATTTCATTCAATCGGAAACCAAAATGTGAACAAACCTTTAAAAATTTTGATTGTCATTAATCATGCTTCCAAAATAGAGTTAATTTAGACTAAACATAGATTAAGAGTCGAGACTTCGCGTTTTGGGATTTTGGGGATCGTGTTGAAAAGAGGTATGTTATCACTGAATCCTGATTTCCGAAATTGCGAAATCACGACAAGTTTAGGACTTAATTTCGTTTTATTAAATTAATTAATCAATATTAAACCCACTTTGATTATTTCGAGGTTTCGGGGATCGTGTTGACAAAAGGTATGTCATCGTTGAATCTCGATTTCCGAAATTGCGAAATGATTAACTCAAGCCTTAAACTTTCGTATTAGTCAAATAATTAATCAGGATTAAATCAGACTAAAAACAGATTATGAGTCGGTACTTCGCGTTTTGGGATTTCGGGGATCATGTTGACAAGAGGTATGTTATCGACGAACTTCGAATCCCGAAAGCGCAATATGATTAACTTAGTCTTTAATAATTAGTAACTTTCATATTTCAGGAAATCGGGGATCGGGATTCCGTGATTGGAAATGCATTAAAACATATGTTCTTAGTAAACCCCGAATTCCGATTTTTTTTTTAAAGGTTAATCTTAACTTCTTTAGGGTTTAAACTTTTCGTGATTTAAGAAATAATTTTACGTGAAGCACATTGGGAATTTTATAACATTTTTGGTTTTTTGCCTTTTATTATTTAAAGAATAAAGCTTGTCGGGATTTTCGATACCGGCCTTTTGGAAAAGATAGTGAGGGTTATGCTTCATGAAAATCCGAAACTTGAAAAAGGAAGATTTTAGTTTTGAAGATAAAAAAATTTAATATATGTTTCAACACTAGGGTTAGGGTTATACTTTGCAGGTTAAAATCCATGGTATCGACAATGATTCTCTATGGTGTAGTGCTTGCATGAAGCTTTGAAACAATGATCTCAGTTGTAGTGATATATTGCACGTGGAATCATATTGGAGTATATTTGCATTAATTATGTATGGGCCACGGTGAAGTATATTTTAGCTTCGCTTTAGTTGTTTTGTGTTGAAACCTTTCCATAAATGAGGTGCATAAGTTTCTTTTATTATTTATTTTCTCTACTTTCTAATGTGAGCAATTCACTATAAGTTATAAAACTTCAAAATCTCAAGGGGAGTATTAGAAAAGTAACCCCAAATAATCTTTATCAATATATAGAATCATTAGAAAAAATGAAAAAATAGAGAGAATCCAAACTGAAAGAGATTTAGAGACGATGCTTGATAACAAATTTAGATTGTTAAAAGATAAGATTCAAACACATATAGGGAATGGAATACTAGGGTTCGAGACTTAGTTGCAGAAAATATAGGCTAGATTACAAGAAATGAAAAAACATAAACAATCAACTCAACAAGGAGAGGTTCAAGAAAATCATAATGTGAGAGACAATATTAAAGAGCTAGAAGAAAGACTCACTAACAATTTTAGTTTGGAAAATAAATTGGATATCAAACACATCAAAGAGGAAATGAGTAAGCTAATCACGTGTGATCATGAAAATAACAAAAGAGCCTTGAAACTCATAATATTTGGTATAAAAGAGTAGAAATATGAGGACATGCTAGCAATAGTGAAAGAAGAACTAAAAAATAAGTCACAAATTGGAAAAACTTACATCATAGAAGAAAAGAGGTTGGGAAAAATAATCAAACATAAAGATAGGTTAATTCGTGTCAATGTAAGCTCTAATGACCACAAATATGGTATACTCAATAAATATCCAAAGGGTTTGGAATATTTATAAATGAAGACATCATTCCAGAAGACCAAGTTGAATTAATGATGGAAGTTCAAAATGTAAAAGAAGATAGAAAGAAAAGAAATGGGAAATAATTAGAAATCAATAAATTATTATTAGGGATAGAGACCAAAATGATAATAGTAAATAGGAATCCGGGACACTCTCGATCCTCTCTTGGAACTGTTGTGACTTTCCATGGCACAACGGTCCTATTTTAAGTTGGATCCTGAGTGAAATTGATATTATTTTCTAGTTGAAACATGGGAGCATGAAGAGTCCAATGTCGCTAACATATAAGGGTTTGTTTTGTGGTAAACATGGAATAAGAAATCCTATCACAAAGGGATTGGAGGCATATCTTGTTATATAAAAAAGAACATCTCTCCTCACATTTGGCTTCTCAAGATATACCCTCTCAATTAGAACATTTTAAGATAAAGATATTGAACATCAATGTTGAGAATATTTTTATAAACATATGCTATTTGACACCTAATAATTGTACTTTTTATAAGAAAAATTATAGATGAGAATTGTCCCTATAATACCCTAGAACAAGATATTTACAGGTAATATCCTCTTGCTAGGAGGGTTTAATGCTAGAAATTAAACTAACCAAGATATGATTTTAAGCAATGATTCCAACCCTAATCCTTTATGACTAGATGATGACCTTTTTTAGCTAATATATACAAAATAAACTCTAAAGACCTGAGTGAGAATTTTTTTGGTACCAATCCTGAATTAGATCATAGACCTTTAACCCTAGCTCTAAACTTTTCCATGTACAAAATCCCCATTGTGGAAAATTTCAATAGTCAAAGGCACTTACTTTTTGACAAAAGTAAAGTTGATCTTTTCTTAAAGGATTTAAATAGTGAATTAAATCTATTATGTTATAAGGATAACATCGAAGACCTCTATCATAATTTTATGACAATGTTTTCTACTTCCATTAACAAGTTTTCCATCGATGTGTTATGTATAAAGAAAAATAGANTCCTATTTTAAGTTGGATCCTGAGTGAAATTGATATTATTTTCTAGTTGAAACATGGGAGCATGAAGAGTCCAATGTCGCTAACATATAAGGGTTTGTTTTGTGGTAAACATGGAATAAGAAATCCTATCACAAAGGGATTGGAGGCATATCTTGTTATATAAAAAAGAACATCTCTCCTCACATTTGGCTTCTCAAGATATACCCTCTCAATTAGAACATTTTAAGATAAAGATATTGAACATCAATGTTGAGAATATTTTTATAAACATATGCTATTTGACACCTAATAATTGTACTTTTTATAAGAAAAATTATAGATGAGAATTGTCCCTATAATACCCTAGAACAAGATATTTACAGGTAATATCCTCTTGCTAGGAGGGTTTAATGCTAGAAATTAAACTAACCAAGATATGATTTTAAGCAATGATTCCAACCCTAATCCTTTATGACTAGATGATGACCTTTTTTAGCTAATATATACAAAATAAACTCTAAAGACCTGAGTGAGAATTTTTTTGGTACCAATCCTGAATTAGATCATAGACCTTTAACCCTAGCTCTAAACTTTTCCATGTACAAAATCCCCATTGTGGAAAATTTCAATAGTCAAAGGCACTTACTTTTTGACAAAAGTAAAGTTGATCTTTTCTTAAAGGATTTAAATAGTGAATTAAATCTATTATGTTATAAGGATAACATCGAAGACCTCTATCATAATTTTATGACAATGTTTTCTACTTCCATTAACAAGTTTTCCATCGATGTGTTATGTATAAAGAAAAATAGAAAAACCAACCATTGGTATGATAACAAGTGTAAAAATTCTAGGAAAGCTATTAGCCCAATGCTTCCAATAAGTCCTTAAAACCCGATAAGATAAATACACACAAAGCCCTAATTAAAAGGAAAAAATGTACTATATAAATAGAAAGCATGAGTAGATTTTTCACCTATCTAAAATTGATCTTAAGAAGTTCTAGGGACAAATTTTGATTCGTAAAACTAAAGAAAATAATATGATTCCCTTGAAGGGATGGAATTATTACCTTAAAAATATTTATGAATCCCCTAACATTATGAATACCATTCCAAACATTCCTATAGGGGATGAAGTTTTTTCTATTGAAGACATAGATTTTAGGGTTGAGTGGCTCATAGATGGGAAATCCAAGGACATCGAAGGATACCAAGCTGAAATCATAAAAAATGGAGGGCCTATACTCATCCCTCACATACACAAGCTCTTCAATTTAGCCTTCAAGTAGGGCTTCCCTAAACCCTAGATGAAAAGTGTCATTGTACCAATTTTTTAAAGTGGGGATGAAACCAATCCCTCTAATTATAGGACTATTATGACTATTCCCATTTTAGCCAAGCTATATGGAATAATTTTGGATTCTCACTAATATAATCATTGGATAATGACTTCCAATATTGAAAAAATGAAAGTTATGATAATTAAATAAAAAAATATCACCTATGATACTTTCTTATATGACAAAAAAAACTTGGAGGAAGTTCCTTCATACAAATATCTTGGAATTGATATTCATCACAAGATCAACTAGAATTATATCGTTTATAAAAATGATAAATGGAGGGTGGAAGGGTGATTATGGGCTTGATAACAATTGTAAATGAGTGATCTTTAGATATGGGATAACAGAAAAATTCTCTTTGAGACTCTCGTTACTCCTATTATTTTATATGGATGTGAAGTTTGTAGATGCAATATCTATCGAGAATCATGAAGAAATATATAGTAGATCCAAAATAATTTTATAACATATAATATCAAAATTGAAGGAAATACACCCTATCCTATCCTCCTCACAGAAGGGAGCATTTTCCCCATTGAGATCATGGCTACGATAATGTACTTAATACATAAGAACACTTTAAACAACATGGAAGATAAGAGGATTCCAAAAGTTGCTTCAAAATCTAGCCAAAACCACCTTTAGCTCAAGTGAGGTTGGAATAAGGATCCTTGATCTTGGCTAAACCATTGGGGAATAAAGAAAGAGATGATATTGTAGAATAAGGATAATATTAAAAATATTATTACATCTACATTTAAGGGGAAATTATGGTGCAATAAAGAGTTAGATGAGAAAAGAAAATTATTATTTTATAAGGAGGTAATCAAACCTAATCTAAAAGATAAAAATATCTCTCTTTTTTTACTCGTGTAAAGAAGAAAATCAATATTGCTAAAATAAAAACAAATTCTCACTAGCTCCATAGTGAGACCACACATTGGAAAATTCTCAAAACACCATGGGATGAAATAATATGTCATATTTGTGACACTAAAATGGTTGAATATACAAATAACTTTCTCTTAGAATGTCTAGCATATACCTAGAGTTCATATATCAATTTCAAAAGTTTTGTCATAATACCAACCTTTCTAAACTTCTAACTCAACAAAACTATATGGTGATCTTGGAACGCTTCTCTTAATGCTTTTGGAGCACATAAATAATTTTTTAAAGAAATCCAAGTAATCCCTTATCTTCTTAAGGTTTGATAGACCAAATTTGTTCTCAATGGACGTTGACCATCATCATCATCATCATTAATATTTTTAAAAGAAAACATTTCTCAATAACAATGATAATTTATTAATTTTTATTAACCATTATTATTAATTTATAAAATCAAATTAAATTTTTGAAAAGAAAGTACATGAAAAAATATTCTTTATCTCTTATGTATAATTGTGTAACAAATAAACACTTAAAACTTAATAATGAAGATGATTTAAATATAATTAATAAATTATTAAAATTAATAATAATACATTATTAAATAAACACTTAATAATTAATACAAATTATTAAATAACACTTAATAATTAATACAAATTATTAAATAAACACTTAATAATTAATACATTATTAAAATTATAAAAATAAAAACTCAAAAACAATTTTTCTCAAAATAATTAAATAATTATAATAATAAATATTATCTAAAAGAAATAATGAAATAATTATAAAAATAAATATTTATTTAGTAATTAAATAATTATTAAAATAAATATTATTTAATTTTTTTGTGTAGTTTTTTTTTTCAATTGAGAAAGGATGAAGGAAAACAATTAAAATATTTTATTAAATGTTAAAGAGTAAAATAGGTTATTATTATTATTAAATTTAGGAAAATAATTAAAATATTTTATTAAATCTTAAAGAGTAAAATAGGTTAATATTGTTATTATTAAAGTGAAATTTTAATGGAAAATGAGTCAACAATAACTATATTATTTTAGAGTTAAGATTAAAATTTAATTTTATATAAAATAATATTTGAATGAATGAATGAATGATGATGATTAACGTCCACTACGAACGAATTGGTCTATCAGACCTTAAGAGGGTAAGTGATTACTTGCGATTTTTTATAATTTTGTTTTTGTGCTCGAAAAGCATTTATAGAAGCTTTCCAAGATCACCATATTTTTGTTGAGTTAAGAGATTAGGAAGGTTGGTAGTGTGCCAAATATTTTGAAAATGATATCTAATATGGGTATAGGTTGTACAATCTAAGAGAAAGTGTTTTTCATCTTCAACATTCTTAGTGTCACAAAGGTGACACACTCTTTCATCCCATGGAGTTTTATGAATTGACCAACGCCCAGTTTCACTATGGGGCTCGTGAGAATTTGTTCTTATCTTAGCAATGTTTATTTTTTTCTTTACACTTGGAAAAACAAATAGATAATTTTGATCTTCTAGATTAGGGTAGATTTTTTTTTTACAAGAATTGGGAAATATATATTAAAAATTGTGGATAAATCCGCTATAATACAAAATAAAGGCCATTAGAGGCCTTCGAGAAGTAAAGTCTTCGAAGCTTGGAAATACTAAAACAAAATTGGTGTTCATAGAGTTTCCACCTTCCCTAGCTATACTGCAATGATTGTATTTTGCAGAATAAAATCTATAAAATACTTTGTTGTTATATAACGAAAAACAAAACATAACATTTGAATTTTAAAAGAACTCAAATACCCGGTTCCATTTTGATCTTTGAATGGCACTGCTTCTCCGAAATTGAGTCTGGATGGGGCTTGTTGAGGTCCAAAATTTGGTTGAATGTGACTAAATTTACATTCTTGGATGCTCCCTAGGTGATTTCTAGTGTGTTTGGTTGTTGATGAGTTCATTCAAGCTGATCCAAACGAACCTGCATTATATCCACACTGCTACGCTTCTCTTCAATCTGGCTCCTCTGGGCATAACTTTCATCTTGTTCAAGCATTTCAATCAGGTTCCTGTGTCAAGAGAGGGCTTCAAGTTTGAATGTTAGAGTGGAGCTGAGCGCTCCCATCTGAATTCACGTCCTTTGGTTTCCCACACATTCTTCCTCGGATTCCACCTGAATAGAGCCAACAAGAAGACCCTTGACACCCTGCATATGCACTAGCTCTGGTGCGTTTTGATTCCTCTAGGAATTTTCCAAGCTGCTAACGAGCCCGCAGAGCTACAACGAATTGGGTTTTCTGTGTAAAGGGAGAATGAAGGGCGGAGCCAGAATCAACAGAGACCACTGGGTTAAGGTCTGGGCAGAGCAAGGACAAGGTGGAGGGTGAAGTGGTGGGAGAGTCAAGGAGTAATGAGGGGGAGCCTATAAACTCCAGGAGGAGAAATGTTGAAAGAAAAACAAAGAGCATCCTAAGCAGTTTATGGGGAGCACATGTCAGAAATGGATTACCAATACCACAAATAGACATTTCCCCTACAAGGACGAGTATTGGCCGAGATTCCCCCATGTAATGATCACTGTTGAGTTCGTGCCAAACAGAATGTTCAAAGAATCTACCTGGTGCGATGTATCTTAGGCCTTCATGTTCGCAGGATTGGGTCTGGACCTAACGTCACCTTGACAAATCACCTGTGTGTCTGGGCTACTGCACGCACGAACCATCTACTTCAGAGCCTTCATCCCTTGGTTTCCCACAAGCTCGAATGGACATAATAATTGGCCACCAGAAACCATGATGAAGTTGTCGCATAAACTGTTAACAACGGTTGTACTTTGTCGGTGAGATGTCGAAATTGCAATTTCCACCCGTCCGCTCCATCATTCCCCATTATCGCTAGCTTGCTCCACCTGCTCCACGTGCCTGCTCCACTTGTCCTCTTTTGCATTAGAGCTCCAATTAGTACCACCTCTAACCTTTGTGCACTGGATTGTGGGCATATGTCGCATTAGGATAAGGGGGATAAGGCTTCAACATCCTCCACTCCTAAGGTTCCAGGAGTTTTCCCGATGGCTTCATTCGCCAATTTGTCTGCTGTCGTATTGTTTTCCCCCTGAATGTGAAAGAATGTTGGCTTGAGGGACTTTTAGTCTACTCGTATTCGATCAATTATTCTTTTTAGACTAAAATTTCGGGTATGTTCCCTGGATCATCATCCTTATGACCGTCTTGGAGTCACCTATAACATTCAGATTGGAAATTTGGCGGGTCTTTTCTAGTTGGACGCCTTTAAGTAATGCATAAGCCTCTGCTTTGTTGTTGGGTCTTTCCCGATATTCCAGTAGTAATTTTAAAAAAATATCCTTCAGGTTCAT
>SNQJ01S0075694.1:17666-35621 GCA_010110895.2 Picea sitchensis
GTATTGGTGAATATTTCAACATAAGAACCACTGTCACCTTAGCAATTACTCTCCTCGTTTTAGTGATGGATGATTCCACCACAAGGGAGGCTTCCTGGGTGACCTTTGGGGGATGGAGAGTATAAGGCAAGGGTTTGTAAAGGATCCCTCCTTTGGTCACGAGATGAGAGTGCTTAGGGTTTGGAGAATGATGACTTTGGAAGAGAAGAGAGTCAAACTGATCTATAACCTGTAAGACCAATGTTAGAGCCAATATCCCAAGACCAAAAATCATGAAATTAAACCCCAAAACACTAGGGAAAACAGCAAGAAGCCTTTCTGTCCCAAAATTTGCAGCAGATAACAGTATATATCAACAAGAGAAAATAGTAACAGCTGCAAGAATTTACCATCAAAATTACTAACAAATGATAGCAAATGAAGGCTTGTGACTAGTAGATAAATTTTCAATATTTAAACCACAACTTTGATGGTTGAGATGGGCTGTATGCAAGTGTTATCAACAAAATATAATCAGCCCTAGATAGCTGTAACAATCATTTATTACAGCAGCATGTTTTCACCACAGAAATTATAAAATAAACATGCCAATTTATAGCCCTTGAAGAGTAGATCAATTTGCAATATTCAAACACAATTTTCTGCGGTGAATAGAGTAAGTAAATAGTTGAGTGAGAGAAGTTTTGTTGCAGCCCTAATGGCTGTAAAATTCAATTAATTACAGAAGCAATAAATACCCCAAGGAATGAAAACGTTTTAACATGAAAATATAGCTTAGAGGTAGAGTGATTTGTTTAACAATTGAAAGATTACAAAAGAGCAATTTTCATGGTTCTCAATGCATAATTTTACGTTCTCCAATGCAACTAGTGCCTTGTCTATTGGGTAATGGAGTCATAGCAGCAAATAAAAGTTAAGTGGATAATAATAGAAGACTTAAACCTTGGACTTAAACCCTTATAAGCCAAGCCGTACCTCTAAGATTAGTCACCTAGCTTGCTAGTTGATAGGAAACTAGGTTTTTAGAACCTAACGGGATAGACCATCCTAACCCCTAGTCTTAAAACCCTAGCCAAGAAAGGATTCAAGGGGATAGACACTCCAAGCAAAATCACATGAACATTTTCCCCAAAAAGACAAATCGCATGCACAAGAGAGAGGGCCAAACTTTTTAGAGAGAGAGATGTCTCAAGTATCAAATTATGGAAAAAGAAAAAGAGTTGCTTCTTATTTATAGAGGAAACCCAAGCCTTAGTTTGGTCCAATTTACAACCAAATACTTAATTCTAGGTCAAACATAACGTCCTTACATTGACTTTTATCCAATTCATTTGATTTTTGTCCACATATGCTAAATAATGACCAAAAATAACAAAATAAAGTGAATTAAGTCCCCAATGTTTTCTTCAAGGGTGGCCGTTGGGTGAGATAGCCTCTAAAGGCTAGGGCATCATCTCCCAGGGTGCCACATCATCCCATTAGTCTACAAAATGTGGGTTAAATATCCCACAACTCCACCAAGTGAAACTATGGGGGGTATGACGAGGCAAATAATAAAACTATGTATGTTATGAAGTGCTATCGGATTTCAATTTAGTGTTTACCACTTTCATGACTAACCAAGAATTTATAGCATCACATCCAAATGAACCACCAATACATGGAATATCAAGATAGATCATAGCGAAACCATAATGTACCATCCATAGTGCATCTGTGTGATTTGAGTGAGGGAGAATGATCAAATATACCACAACTGAGCTAGCACAATCATACACCTGAGGAGATAATAAGAAGAACTGTCTATGTCTGGAGAAGATGAGCAAGATGGCTCATGCGAACAGCAACATGACACCCCTGTGAGGGTACCTTTGAAGTTGTCACCCCTTGGGGGTTAACAGGCCTTAATTACAAACCTAGAATTAGATAAGATAAGATAATTTTATTAATGTTCAACAAATGACCACAAAAATGGGTCAATGGGACTGCTGAGTACAATAGTGCTGATACGTAAGGGGAGCACAGAAAGATGGCTCCTAGAAAAAAACAAAATGCAGAAATTGAAATAGAGAGAAGTACTACTCGAAGTCAAGATAATAAAATCCAAGCACCTACTCTAAGCTAAGACAAACCGAGCACTGATTGCTTGAAATTGATTTGGGAGAGATGGACCCAACCTTTGGATTACAAATGACAATGCAAGCATGTGGAGATTTTATTTCTTGTATACAATAAATGAAATAAAATATGGCCTTAGCCATAATTACAAGTACACAATGTTCTATATGAGTGGGCCATAGCCGCATGTGCAGATTACACTAATCTTTCCAGCATTACCAATGATCTCCTTTTGATTCTATGTTTTGTAAAAAACGTATTTTGAGCAGTTTTTTGGCCAACAATGGACATATATATCATTTCTTCGTTTCTTTTTCATTTTTTGTGCATTGTGAAAGATATGATTAGGACCATTCAGGTTTCGAATTCTAGCCTGTTCCTCTAGTGAAGTAGGCTATGTATGTTTTATACACCTAATTGTCTATTTTGTACATCTAACAGATCCATTCCTATATGGAGTGAAGAAGTGATAAAGGGGGTCATTTTCCAGCATATTGTCATCAATTTCTTCACATATGGTTTTCTAGTAAGTTTCTAATTCTCAGTGTTCTCTATCATTGTGTTTGATTTTTTATTTGTGAAAATACTTCATATATTACAAAGAAAATCATCTGAAAATGGTATCTTTTCTTAAATAGAATTGAAGTGAATGCAAGCGATCTATTTATTGAAAAAATACTAATAACTGTCTCCTTGATTGGTTGTGGTTGATGTGGAAGCAATAGAATGATTCCTTAACTTGTAGTTACATCATTTGTGCATCTTTCGAGTTTATTTTTCAAGTGCCATGTAATATTAAAACAAATAAATATTTGGGGATATGATGTCTATACTTGACAAAACGAATTCATAATTTATTAACTGAATTTGAAATTTAGTATCCAGATTCCGACATTTGAAGGGGACTAAATTCTAGAAATTGTGGGCAGTACCTATAGCATCTCAAAATGATGAGACAATCTGTATATGTGTAAACTTTAAAATAGTGTTTGTCACAATACTTGTTATGGTAGAAGTTGTGGGTGCTATTCGTCCCTTGGAACAAGTTTTCAGAGTTTTCTACAGCATCGTTTCTTGGTTTTTTGCACTGTATCTACATTAGTCTGATTACTGTTTATCAGAAGATGAATCCATCAGGTTCACCATTCTCTGGACGGTAGTATAAGAAAGCAGTATATATTTGTTACAGTCTAGCTTGGTAACAAGTTCTTCTACTGTTCTGGGAAATGTGCCACCAAATACAATGAAAAAGAGAAAGAACTTTTATTTATTTTCTCAAGTGATCAAAATACATCAGTTGGACTAGAAAGTACAAGACGTCACATTGAAAATGTGAAGGTGCCAAAGGAAGCTTCTAGGCACAAAGGGAAATACAAATAAAGATAGATACTACAAAGGGGTTGTTATGACCTGAAATTGCATTGTTCATTTATTGGTCATTTTTCTACCTTAGAAAGGCTCCTAAGATAAGCATGCAGTTGAGAGAGAGATGTTATGAGAAGTGACTTGAAGGACACTTTTGGTTTGATCTTTGCCTGGGTATATGCTTGTATTCATCACTCATGGCTATATCAGGATAGTGGAAGGCTAGTGCTTTGTTGATTGTGGATGGAATGAGCTTGAAGGCAACATTTTTGAGGATTTGTGACATTTGGAACCTTCATGGATCTCATGTATGGAAGATATGGGCCTTGTTATTGCACAGTTTGTAGTTTAGGTCAAAGGCTAAAGGATATAGACCAAACTGGCGTAACAGGAACCTTCCCCACCCAATGTCACCTCAATGGGGAGGTTCTTTCTGTTTAGGGAGGTTAGCCCAGGGGAGACGTCCCCGACAACCTGGGGTTTTGAAGAGGCTAAGGTATAAAGTCAAGGTTAAAGTTTCCTCCTCACAGGTTACCACCAAGATTAGAAGGTCCGACTAATCAGCCAATAAAGAAGTGTATGCCCCAAGAGAACACCTGCCCGGAACAAGACAACAATAAAGAATATATGCAGGCTATAATTCAGTGGGTTAGTACTTCAATAACCATCTGATATCAATTAACAAGCAATGTAAAACAATAGATACTAATGAAGTCAACGTTTTATCAATTAGTTATGGCAAAAGCATCAATTCATCAATAACTATCAAGATGATCAAGCTAACAATGTATCCAATCAACAATTTACTCAATAAATGCTTCAAATCATCATTCAATTGCTTATATTCAACTTTTGCTGCGTCAAGATGAGATAACCAACTGTGACGTCAGCCCTAATTAGGTTAGTTTGTTAGTTAGGGTTTCAAAATCTAGAGTTTTGAGAGTGGTTTTGTACACTAAGACTTCAACGTTGGAGGCTAGATCAGTGCCTTAGGGTATATGGAGTCAAAAAAGATAAGGGCACAAGGTTTTGAAAGGATGAAGACTTAAAGACTAGAGGGAAGGGTTCTAAAGTGCTGCAAAGGCAGGGCCCTAGAATCAAAACCCTAGGGGAAAGAGGCTCACTCCGGTGTTGCTTAAGCAATGCCTCGTGCTCTTTCCTCCTTCCTTAGGTCAACTTGGCAAAACGACTAGCATAAATGATAAATTTAAGGGATGAGGTGAGAGAAAGTGTTGTAAAGACAAGGCTTTCAAACCCTAGAAGATGATGGCCCTAGGTGTAGATAACCTAGGCCTAGGGCCGTCCTCTTTCAACCTATAAACTTCAGCGCTAGCTTAGAAGAAACAAGATGGAGTGTAACTTCAAAGTGAAGCTCAATCCTCTTCTTCAATGGTGAAAAAATCTCTACTCTAGGGACATGTAACAATGACCTACTTGTGTGCTTGTTACCCAGGGTTTCAAATCAACAATTTAATGTAAGCAAATGCACGAAATTAGACCTACAACCATTCAATTAAAGTTTTGCAGAAATCACTTACATATCATGAAAGCACATGTGGCAAACCCTAGTTGTAAACCTTCATGGAAGAAATCTTAAAAGATGCCAAAAAATCCTTCCAATAACAAGTGCGCCCCACTTAGAAATAAAATATACCCAAGAAGGGCGCAAAAAAAATCAGACCTCACAAATTGTGAGTGGATGTGTTATGTCAAATGGGGAAAAACATCCTCAATATATAGCATTCTCATGACCTTTAATTAAAATTAGGTCATTAAAATGGCAAATGAGGGCTAATAGCTAAAAATCATCTTTATTTTACATTAAAGCTGCTAAAGCGAAGTAAATGAGCAATAAGCAGGCCCCTTTGTAGAGGCGTTGGCCCTTTACAGACAAAACATGGCGGATGACAAGCGTTGGCCTTCTCACGGGCCTCAGGCATACTTGCAAATGCTCATCAGGTGCCCAGCCCTTTGGAGGTGGCGTCAGGGCTCCTAGATGGCGTCTGGGCCATCAGGAGAGAGGACATGTTCCACCAGGTGGAATTCAACCCCACACAGGTGGGAGGCTCGACCAAGGCATCCTGGATGAAAACAGCCTTCTTCTTCTCTCGTGCAACAACTCGATCAATCACTGTCCTGTCACTGCCCACGCCAGTGAGTCCCTGGCAATATCACGATGGGCTCTTGACTATGGAGTCTGAACTAATCATCTCCCCCATGTGTACCTAAGTCCACTTAGTACTGTCAGGTAAACATGGTCTACACATCAAAAGCAGCCCTTCATGGGCTCTAAAGTGATCTAAAAGGGATCATAGCAATGTCAATCATATTTCATCATTAATTTTATCAAATGCGTATGCTCAAAACCCTAGCATATCATTTAATAGCTCAAGGACATTACAATGACCACTACTATACAATTTTGAAGAAAAGACAAAGTGCCTTGTTGGGCTAGCATCCATAAGAGAAGGAAGGTTTCTAGAGGATATCATCCAAACCATGTAATACGAGGTGGTGTGAGTCATAGGATGTCCAAACATAGTGAAAGACATAGGTGAATATCAGTAGGTGCCTTTAATGAAGGCGAAGCTTGCATGCATCATGGATGCAATTTTTTTAAACCCTTTATTGCCTTTATTCTTTCTTTTTATTTCAAAGTATAACTAGAGGACACTACAACGTGGTGACCGGAGCTGATAGTGTTACCCATGAATACTTTCACAGAGATGATAAAAAGTGGCTCATGATGAGACCCCTTTCCATTGGCCATGAAACCAAAGGTCACTATCCACGTGGCCCAACCGGATAATGGCAATGTCATCTGCTAGGTACCCATGAACATGTAATGGGGTTGGCTCGTGATAGGACCCCCATCCTCTTAGCTAGGTCTTGTTTGTCATTTTTCTTAGGTCCCCTCTTGTTTCTTAATGAGAGGCCTTTTATTGCCGAGCTTCTAGGATACAGACAAGAGCATCTTTGAGTTTGTACATGGCTTTTATCTCTTACAGTACACTTTTACCTCCACAGGCCCGCTTTGCTTCTTCCCACAGTATAAGGTGTAACCCCACAAATGAGTCATCCTAGTAATGGGACTAGGGAATGGGATAGATGAGAGTAGGAGATAAGATGTAAGAATGATGATATGATGGAAGTGAGATGGCTCTTCAAAATCCCCACAGTGGCTAGCAGAAACCTAGAACACAAGCTTGCTAGAATTTACCTGTCAATCCTACAACCTTGGTCAAGAGTGGAGGTTAATGTAAGATCAGCGTCGTCGAAATGAAAAGTTGTATGCATTAGAAGGTTAGAATGATCAAATATGACACATACCATGATACACGGACCAATTACCTCATTAGGAAGAGTCTTTTTCGATACAAGTCCAAGCTGAAGGTGATGGATCTTGCTTCTTTATTGAGGACAAGTCCGATGAAGAAGAAGAAGATGGGCCCTCGAGGGCCATACTCCAGTCAATCTGCTCTCGTACACTTCTATGTCTACAGAACATGTCAGGCCTTGAACCTTGATCTCCTAGTTATCCTAGAAATCAGGGATAACATAAACCTTTCAGGGGACATGTTCTCGCATTAGAGTGCATGAGAACCTTTAGCATCTACGGCATAAGCACAGGACACCTTTCGGACTTGAAAAGGGCATCATTAACAAAGGTGGGGTGGTACCACCCATAAATATATATATATGTAAAGTAATCATAAATGCGAATAGAAAGTGAAACACTTACATTGCGTGCATGTTGGTGTAGTCAAACAACCGATTAAAGCCAGCAACAATGTTCCTCGATACACGCCTTTGTGGCTTCATCATGAAGCCAAAGCGTTGATAAATTGAGCACAAAAAATGTCATGAGTTAGAATATATATCACATCTTCGAGAATCTCAAAGTCTAACTCATGGAAGAGGGTGGGAAGGACAAAATCCTGCCAAATCCAACTCTGAGAAATTAAATCACTTCCAAAGAAAGGTCATGAAAAATGCAGGGTTAGAAAGGCGATAAAGAACTGTGGCCTAAGACATCTCTTTCTGAAGTCAGAGGAAGGGTCGATAAAGATCCATGGGAGACATTTGGCGAACTATCAAGAAAGTTGGCAGGATAATTGACTCAAACTTGCGGTACCCAACCAACCCTTGGAGTCTAAAGTTTTCCTAGGAGCTCAACATAGAAAGGTACTTTCCCAACTACACCTTTAATGAAACACCAAAGTAAAGTAATAACTTGTGTGAGGCTGGGTGAAAAGTCATGAGGAATCCTTCTTTGGGCAAGCAATGTTCTTACTCCTATCAAAATCCGGGCATAGTGGCGGTTGATAGTCATCTTCTAGGGTAAATCTAAGTGCTCAGAGGAGTACTCATCAAAGGCCTCAAGGTAAGACCCAAAATCATCAGGAAAGTGTTTTCGATCAACCTTGGAGGTGTTTGTGGAGAGCCGGTAAAAATCTCATCTCTCTGTTGCCACTTTTCAAGAGCTTGTTGTGATAATTCCAAAGGCAACACTTGGAGATGACTTTTATGTCATAGATGGATCAAGTATCATAACTAAATGCATCCCATCTCGTCTCCCAGCATGGCATGTGAACTCAAGTGAGTATCAAACGCTATGTAGGTGCTCAAGGTATCATAACTTGGGGGAGTCAAAACATCCAATTCTTCTCCACTCTCTGTGTCATAGGGAAAAGAACCACTAAAAACTTGGAGGGGAGAATAATTTACCTCATCCAATCCCTTCTGTGCAAAAGAGCTTCAAGTATTTGGATAAGCTTCATCCCAGGGTGGAAGATCTCACGCCTCTATCTTGATCTTGAGACATGGGGATCCCAACATCCCAAGGGGTTCCATTCCTTCTTCATTTCTCACAGAGTCACAGAACAAGGTATCATCAAAAAAATGAAAATGACTTACCTACCTTTCTTCATCTTGAAAATGGAGGAGGAATGAAAGGATCTTGGGAAGCTTCATCGAGGCCAGAGTGATTCTGGTGCTTCATCCTCATAATTCATGTTTCTGGTCACATATTAGTTGCATTCTATTGGATTATGGGAGAAGGCTTGCTCCTCTTCGAGGGGTTGATAATGGTCTTTATAAACCTCGTCTCTTATATCGTAGGATTCTTGGTATTGATCATGTTAAGCTCTCCTGAGATCTTCTAATATCTCAGTGGTGAATCCTTTGTGGTGTAAAGGATTCTTGTGGGGGTTTTGAAGAACATCTTCTCTGATTTAACCTGTCCCGGCAATGGGTCTATAAACCTCTGATGAGGTGTATGAAAGCTGATATACCTTTTTCCTTGCAACAACTCTTAAAGCGATTTTGTAAGTAGGATGGCAGTGTAAGTAAGAACAATTTTGTAAGAGCATCCTCTCCTCCCAGCACATCTGCTCAAATACTCAAAAATTTACTATGTGAGGAGGCCCAGCGATTGAAGTTGTTTAGCCCATTTTGTATCAAAATGATTTGGGTATCCTTGAAAACTTACGATCAATACTTTGGATACATTTGTTCCCAGCGTGCCATGATCCCATAACTTGGAAATATCACTTGAAAGTAAGGTGGCGCAACCAGAAATATTAATTAGATGGATAATTTGCTTAGAGCTGCTATCAAAGGATAAAGGGAAAAGAAAACACCCTAGTGGAGTCGCGATGTAAGATTGTAAGATAAGGCTTTTAGGCAAGGATTACCGAAAAGGTTTTTCATTTTGAGGAGAATTGACTCGATGTTCCCGACAATGGTGCCAAAATGTTATTACCTGGGAGTTTGTAGTTTAGGTCCAAAGACTGAAAGGATGATATAGACCAAGCTGGCGTAACAAGAACCTTCCCCACCTAATGTCACCTCAATGGGAGTTCTTTTTTGGTTTAGGGAGAGTTAGCCGGGGGAAGCGTCCCCAGATAACAGGGTTTTGGGAAAGTCAGGTAGAAATTACTAAGACAATGAGAGGGTAAAATGGGTTGTCTTTGTTCTTAAAACAATTTTAGTCTAGTAATACATTCTTGAAATCTTTCTTCCAAGTGATCTATCCAACATTATACAGTATATATGGACAACAAAGTAATGAGCATCAGGTCACACACTAGGTATACCACAAGTCTTTGAAGTTTTAAAGTCAAAGTTGAGTTATTAAACTTAAACAGATTAATAAGTTTTTATTAAGCTTTCTTGAAGCCTCTCCCCTATTTACTTAAAATAAGCTGTTTGGTCTCCAGAATAATTATATACTTGAGCCGCCCTAGCTCTCAGTCAGGTCCCTAAGACAAGAAGTACTTCAGGAGGACACATCACGTGTCTTGATGAGGCAGATCCCTGCCTACACCCTCAGATTGTTTCCCTCCATTCATTTAGATGGTGAAGATGGTGGTCAGGTACCTAAAAGAGTCTATTAAACATAGATAGGATAGATAGACTTTTAGGAGTTTTAAGAGTGTTTTAAAAGTTTATGACACTTTTTATAGGTGATTTAGTGACTTGGTAGAAACTAATGGCTTAGTATGCAAAAAGTGTTTTGATTTAGTTATGAGATCAAGAGTATTAACACATGTATATCCTTGTATGCAGTTTGTAAGGTAGATTTAAGTAAAGCGAGAGTTCAAGCTGAGGCGTGTGAGCTTCCCCACTTACTGTCACCTCGATGGGAGCTCTTTCTATTCAGGAGTGGCTAATCCCAGAGTGATCCCTAGTAATCAAAGTTTTGAGAAAAAGGTCAAGGCTACTTATAGGAGGCTCAAAAGGTTAAGGTAAAGCTTTTTCCTTCTGATTCACATGGAAATAGATGATCAAGAGAGATAATCCAGAAAGAACTTTGTTTGAGACAAAACAAATATAAGAGCTAAAATGTGCATCGTTGATTCATTACTTCAAAATATCGGCTGACTATATCTTTATTACATAATTACAATGAATAAATATAATTGTTGATGAAGTCAATGATTACAATTAAAACTAAGACTTATAATATTATACTCAATAAATACAAAGAGATATTGGCATTCAAAGTATAAAAACAGATCCTTGTATTATCACAATGTCGTAGTATCATATATAAAATATTATTATTTCTTTCTTCCGTCACTAGGCTTCTAAAAGGTGACGTCGACTAATTCTAAGTTAGTTTTAAATAAATGATGAGAATGATGTTTTGCAAATTAAGCCTATGAGATGATCAACCTTAAAAGTCTATCAAAGAGTGACAATACCACAGCGTTTTAAGCCAAACAAGATTTCAAACAGATATGACGTCACCTTAGGGTTAAGGTTAGATTAGCTGGAACAATAAAGGTGAGCGTTTTGCTAATTGGACCAATAAAATTTCTCAACACCTCTATGGCTGTCATTGGATGAAGCCTAGCCACCACGTTTTAGACCAAACAAAAATTCAAATAGGGCATGGTGTCATGTCTAACATTTAAAGGGTTTAATTAGGGCTCATGGGGTTAGTTAGGTTTCAAATTTAGAGTTTGAAAGATTGTTTAACACAAAAACACAAACTTTAAAGTTAGACTAGTGCCTTGGGTATAATGGAGTCAAGGAGTAAAGACTAAAGGCTTGGAAGGACTTAAACATAAGGACAAGAGGATTAGATCTAACGGTGCTGCTATGGCAGGGCCACCAAATCAAAAACCTAAGGGGAGAAGGCTCATTAAATTGTGGCTAAAGCTAGGCCTCATGCTCCTCCCTCTTTCCTTAAGACTCTTTGCTTAAAATGGTAAGCTATAAAACATAAAATCTATGGCTAAAAAGTGTTGCTTGGGGACAAGGCTTTTCAAACCTAAGGTCAAGCCCTGGAGTGTAAATTCAATTAGCCCTAGGGCGTCTTCTTTCTTCAATTTGTCATTTCAAACTAACTCCAGAAAAGAGGAACTAATTAGTAGCAATGTTTAGGCTAGGTTCTTCTTAATCAAATGGCTAACGTAGTCTTTATCATGGGGACATGAGCAACAACCTACTTGTGTGCTTGCTACCTATGTTTTCAATGATTAAGCAAAATAAGTAACAATGTAACCATAAAAGTAAGATATTCTACCTACAACCATTCAAATCAAGAAGTTTTGCATGCAAAATATACCCACAAATGATGAAGAGTAAATCAAGCCTAGTTGTAACACCTTCCAATGATAAAAAACACCATGTGCATGCCAAGATAATCCTCCTTCCATGGCATACTCCACTCCAAGAGCCAAAATAACCCAGACAAGAGCTAAGTATCTCACAGAGTAAGTTATTATTATATATCAAAATGAAATCCAGCGTCCTCATTATATATCATCCTTATGACGGCTACAATTTATCAAAATAGGTCATTAAAACCAACTTCAGAGCAAAATTTGACAACAATGTTCAAATTATTTGTCACATTAAATGCTAAAATGCCAAGTAAGAGCTAAAAGAGGAGACGTCAGAGGGGCCCCTCTAATGGAGGCGTTGGCCCTTTTTTGGGCATCATCGGAGGCAAGCGATTGGCCCTTCTAGGGCTCCTGCAGCTGCCACATGTGCCAAATGAACCCAACTTGTGCCAAACAGCTCGAGGAAAACGTCCGACCTATCTACAGGGTGGCGTCCATATCCATCAGACCAATCATCCCTCTGCGGTGATCCCCTAAGGTCAGAATCTTTTGCCCATGATCTTAATCACATTGGTCATACATCTTCTTCATCGCGGGGGCTCATCATGGCGTTGTCTGCCTGCCATCCCGTAACTCTCCCGATGGGCTCTTGACCCCATGGAGTCAGAGCTATCATCTCCCATGTAGGTCCCTCACAGTGCACATCCCACCGGGAATAGTCACACTTTTGTCAAGACTAAGCCCTCCATGGGCTCAGTCTAGAGATCATAGCAATGTAAATCACTGTTTCATTGTAAAAGTTATCAAATATGCATGAAATCCTAACATATCATCCTAAGAGCTCAAAGATATTACAGGATCTACTGCCTCTAAGCTAAGGAAACCAACAAAACAGCCTATTGGGCTAATATCCACAAGAGATGGAAAGTTCCTCAGAAGATCATTCAAACAATGTTTTATGCGGTGATATGGTATTTTTTAGGGATGTCCAGTCACAAAAAGACCAAGGGCAGGTGTTGTCACGTAGGTGCACCTTTGTAGGAGAGTGGTACATGCAGATCATGGATGCATTTTCAAGCCCTTTATTGCCTATATTTTTCTTTAATAGCACTTTCTTTCTTTTTTTATTCAAGGTCTGACCATAGGACACTGCCTTGGTGTGATGATTAGAGTTGATAGTGTTACCCACTTGTATTTTCGCATAAATGATAAGGCGGCTCATGATGAGACCCCCTTTCCTTTTGGCCATGCAACTAAGGTCTTGCCTTACAGCTTGGTGACGGAATAGTGGCAATGTCATGCTGCTAAATAACTATGAACATAATGGTAGGCTCGTGATGAGACCTCCCATCCTCTTAGTTGGAGTCTTGTTTTATTATTTTTCTTAGGGTCCCTTTAGTTTCCTTTGCTCGAGGCTTTTTATTGCCTTCACAAAGGGGATCCTAGTGAAATCTCTAGTTTTATTTCCTATGGATTTTATCTTTTACCCGGTGCTTTTACCCTGGGCCTTTCTTCCCTTCTTCCCACAAGACAAGATGCACCAACCTCAAAGGTCATCCTAATGGCGAGACTAGGGAAATAGGATAGATGGTAGAATTATAAGATGTAAAGATGATAAAGAGATGGTGGGAGGCCGGGGCCGGTGAAGCTTCTGCAAATCCCCCTTGGTGGCTAACCAAGACCCATGAATATCAACTTGCCAGGTCACCCCATCAATCACTTATGATGAGTGAGTGGATTAGTGTAAGATCCAAGCGATCATCAGAAATGAAAGGAACCTAATACATATATAAGAAGGTTATAACAATCAAATACCAGTACATACCATGATACCTCGGACCAATTACCTCATGGGCAGAGGCCTCTTGATGCAAGCCCGAGTAGGTGGTGATGGAAGCTGCCTCTTCATGTGAGGACAAATCGTGAAGAGAAGGATGGGACCTCTAGGTCCATGCTCAAGTCAATCCGCTCGGTACTCCATGTCTGGGACCATGTGGGCCTCGAGAGACATGATCTCCTGTTATCCCTAGATACTTGTCGGGGATAACATCGGCTCCAACTCGAGGACATGTACTAACCGTAGAGTGCATGATAACCTAAAAATATCTTGGTAAGAACCATTCCTACACACAATGAAACAAAAAAAAAAAAAAAAAAAAAAAAAAAAAAAAAAAAAAAAAAAAAAAAAAAAAAAAAAAAAAAAAAAAAAAAAAAAAAAAAAAAAAAAAAGAAACCAAACAATAAATGCATCGGTATAATACTGCGGGAAGTGATTACTTACGATATAATCATGTCCCACCACTTACTGGTGGGGTTTAAGGAAGCGTCCACTAATGGGTAATGAAACCTTCTTCCTTCTAAAGTGGACAAATAATAAGAGTCATCTACGGATTCCATTCCTACTGTGAAGGAATTAGAACCATGATTGTATACTTCCCTTTGCATTATTAGGCTCTCCTTTAGATATCCCACATCCATACTAACTCCTCCTCCTTCTATTTTCGGATTTTGTGTTGGTTAGTTCCTTGAACAACCACAGTGTATTGTCTTGTGGGGGGGTGGGTGGGCTTCTGGGGTAAAGTTTTCTTGTTGGGATGGATGTATCTGCGGTCGTCTTCATTCTTTGGTCTTTTGAGTATTTTCACCGTCCCTACTTCTTACTTTGAAATTGGTCTAGAAGTTGTTGATGTCTTCTTTCTTAGGCCTCAATGCGGTCAAAGTCTTCTTCCGTATTAAAGGGCATATCTAGGAGAGTATTCACGAAGGTTGTATCACATCTTTTGCGATTCATTCTCGGCGGGGCAACATCATGCACATGAGTTCGAGTCAGCGGTACGTTGAGTAATATTCCAGTAGTCCCATCCTTCAAAGGTAGTCGAAAAAGGTGAGATCCATTTTCAAGGGACACGCTATCGTGCAAACTTTCCTGAACGACAAGAGCATTTCCCACACATCCAGGACATCAACTACTATTATATCTATGTGAACTATCTTCTCGAGGAATTTCAGCCGGTCGTACTTTGATGTTCTCAATTACACCATGTGTGGTATAGACTTGGATTCAAATCCACAAACATTTCTATAAGGACTGGTTACCTTCAGGCCCATTCTTTATGACTTGAGAGACATCATATTGGCACCAACCCCTGTATCTAGCATCTGATTGTTGAGGTATTTATTATTCATTGCAAGAGTCATAAAGAAAGGAGGATTCTCGCAGTAGTGGATGCAGGAAATGATTTATGCAGTATGATTGGGGGGTCCATGGGCTCAGTCGTTCCTGAAAAGAGGTTGTTGAAACGCTCTTTGATTTTTGGGATCTTAATGGCTTCTTTCGGAGCGTTCACATTACATTTTTATAGCTCCTTCAAGTCAAAATGGGGAAGTAATCTTGCTCGGCTTTGGTCTTCTTAGGATGAGGAACTTCTGAAGATTTTGATTGATCAATTGTGGTTTGGTTTGGGTTCCTTCTCCGATATACCTGGACTTCCTGCTTCTTTAACTACTAAAGAAAAAAGCAAGCAAGGAAGAGGAAGCAAGAGAAAAAATGAAACAAAGAAACAAGCAGAAATGCTCAAAAGAAAGGAAAAAAAGGCAAACAAGCAAACCAAGAGTAAGGTGTTGCAGTCCTAATGCCTGCTTGCTAGCGGCTGGAGCTAAGTCCCAGCTCATGAGTGTGCCCTCGAGGACAAAATGTCCAGTTCAAGTCCCTGCTTTGTCACCTTGGTAGGAACTTCTTCCTTCTAGGCTTGCCCCTAGGGAAGCCAAAGGGGTCAGACCTTAGTTACTAGATTAATTTGGAGTTCTAAAAAGTTCTAGGAGTTAGTTTTATTTTTGTTATAGGCCAAGGGGAAAACCTAGCCTAAGATGACAAGCAACAATCACAGGGTCTTAAAGTCTAATCTATCATGAGAGTCAACCTTTTCCCTAAAGTCAACTAAGACTAGTGCCTATGTTGGACAATGGGAATTAGAGCTAAGTTTGAGATTAGTTCAATTACAATAGATTTACAATTGATACAAGTTTAAGCTACCCCAAACCACAAGATACAACTATACAAAGAAACTAAAGATGTTACAATGTTTACAAGATCTACAAAACAGATACAAAGATACATAAGCTAGATACAAGATATATATTGAATGCAAAAGATACCAATGTAAAACAAGATGTAAGATATGACAATATGTAAATGGTTTACACCAAGCATGCCCCAAATGGCACTTACTCATTTGGATTGCCTTCACTGGAAACAATCACAAAAGCAATCAAGGATCAGTATTGCCTCCCCAGAGTCTCAAAACTTCACCCAGTCCACACCACAATAAGCAAATAGACAGATATTCAACAAATGCAAATCAGTTGCTCATGTAAACAGGAAGGATATAAACATATAGTTGCAATAGAGATAGATAAACAATGAGATATTCCACAAGTTATGTTTGCCTATCATACATCTAAGCAGCCCCAAAAAACATATACAGTGATCTATGCAGCTAAGTGTTTGTAATTGTTTAAAGATTTTACTCAAATTTTAATTTCCTTCCCCCTAACTAGGTGACAGTGTGGCTTCCTCCTCCCTTGGCCAAATGGCCGCTCGGTGCTCAAGATAGTAAGGCAATGAGGCCTACCCTAGCTTCATAGCTTCACAGGTCAACCCTAGAGATCTGAGTACTCTCGAAAAGGATGTCACGCACCGTGATATTGTCCCCGGCCTAGCACCTTTCTTTGCCTTCCTCAAACCCCGTTTTTAGATGGTGAAGCCAGGATGAATGAGGCCCCTAAATGTTGCTAAAAGTTATTAGGACCCTCGGGTGGGTCTTTAGGTGTGTTAGTGCAAACTTTTAAACAGAAGTTTTAGACCTAAAAATTTTACTTTTCCTAAAATGTTGCTAAAAGTTATTAGGACCCTCGGGTGGGTCTTTAGGTGTGTTGGGTCGCTTTTAAACAAGTTTTAGACCTTAAAAATTTTACTTTTTAGCGTATGGCCGAATTGAAAATGTGTATAATCGAGTGCTTGCAACGTGTAATCAAACCACCATTAACATGTCAAAACGTGAAGGAAATATTCTACAATATCATACCATCAACACATCATCATATGAAAGGGACGTTGCAATATGTTAAACCATTAAATCCATAAACATTTCACACATGAACTGAAAATAAGAGATGAAGCATGGGCACTTTGCAAGATATAAACGTGAGTGTGAATGCCTTAGATCATGAAATGAAATGATACGAAAGCAAAGATTGCTTGCAAGTCGTGAGGAAGTTAGCCCATAAACATAAGATATCTGCGTGTAAAAATACTTGAAATGGAAAGCTGAGAATGTTAATGTTTTAAACCACAAGTGAAAGCATGAGCTCAAAGGACATCCATTATATCATCATTATTCCATCCATATACCATAGCAAAAGATAAGTGATGAGTGCTTAAAATAAGATCAGGACGTGGATGTCTAAACCAATAAACAAAGACGTGGGCTAAAAGATGTAATTACTCAACCATAAACCAAGACGTGAGCACTTAACCATGAACCATTTACATGTAAAATGAAAGCAAAGATGTAGCGTGAACACTTTGCAAAATGTAAGACGTGGGTGCAAATGCCTTAAACCATAAACTGAAATGACTTGAGCGTATAGATGCTTGAAGTGTAAAACATTAACCCATAAACATAAGATGATTGATGTGAGGCGTGCTTGAAATGAAGTTATGAAGTGAATGCTTGAACCATAATCAAAACGTGAGCATTAAAGCAGCTTAAACCATGAACAAGACGTGAGCTAAAAAATGTTCAACATGTGCAACTTTTAACCATAAGCGTGAGATCAAATATGTGCAAGACGTGGAGGCTTAAATTATGAACAAGACGTGAGCATTTAAGTGCTTAACCGTGAGCTGAGACGTGAGCATCCAAGATATGCAACATATGAAGCATTAAGACATAAGCACGAGATCATAGGTCCAAGATCTGGGTGTTTGTGCAGTAAAAGAAAGAATTGAAGTGCTTAAACCACAAGTGAACTAAGACGTGAGCTCAAGGAGATATTCCACATCAACACATTATCCATAAATTGCAAAAGAAAAGGAGGCCGTGAGCTAAAGTGAGCATCAAAAATGGATCTAAACAAAATTTTTAAACCATCTCACACATATGCAACTAGGATTTGAAAGAACTAAACGAAAAGACGAGCTATAGCATTTAGGATTGCATCTAACATCTAGTCATTTATCATGAGAGCACAGACATAAAATGAGATAGCTTAAAAAGAGATAAAACTTGCAAATGATGATAATCTAAAAATATTCTAACTAGATAGCATGTAAATCATCACAAGTTAATTTCCTCTTAAGCCAAGGCGATTTTGGGGATGACTCCCCCAAGGTGCC
>SNQJ01S0075695.1:0-14431 GCA_010110895.2 Picea sitchensis
AGGATGATCCCACTAAATCATGAAAGCGAGTAAGATCCAAACCATTCGGATGCCACCTCACTATAGAAGCTTCTCCTTCTAGAAGATTCGCGAAAATGCTCATTTTTCCCACGTGCTGGAATTCTCGCACCCTGGCTATAGTGCAACCTGCGAGAATAGGTCATTCTCGCACCCTGACTATATAGCAACCTGTGAACACCTCGCACCCTGGCTATAGTGCAACCTGCCAGAATGGGTCATTCTCGCACCCTGCCTATATAGCAACCTGCGAACTTCCCTTTTTATAAGGTTTTTTCATAGGAAAAAGCAATTTCTTTTCTCAGGAGAAGTTCTTCTCCCTTCTCTCTTTAGGAACTCAGGCCACTGACCCCTTCTGAAGGCAACAGATAGGTTTACATCATTAACGATCATAGGGATGACGAAAATAATGTGTAACACCAGCCATTTTGTCTGTTTAAATGCAGCAATGCAGTGCAAACACAATGGACATGAACCAACTTAGTATGTAGAAAGGAACACATGTAAGCAAGATAACTTACCATGTACGAAGGCACGCAACTAGTTTAACACATATACAGACCATAAATGAAATACAAAATAGCGCAATATGAAACAACAGTACAAGCATGCACCTTTCTATATCCTCTTCAGTCGATGCAGTCAAGACTCCCTCGTTTTCTCCAGCTACTATGTTTGTTTGAATGTGGCAACGTACAAAATTCAATGAACATCAATGGAAGTTGGTATTCACCGGAGAACAAGCAATATGTACACACAACAAAACTGACTGAACGAACAGTCTAGAAAGGCAGAAACATGAACCTTTATGCTTCTCTATCCATGGCTGCAAACATGTAGATTTTTTTCCCTGGCCAAAATATATTACAAGGCACAAAATATCACGCAATTGCATGGCCGCAGCTAAACGATTTATGGCTTTCCCTGGCAATTTATCCAGATATGCCCTTTAACCATGTTCTTTATCCTCTACACAGACTATTGTTCCCACGATACAAGTTCTCATTTTTCCGTGGCAAACCACCCAGACATACTTCCAGACATCAAAATATAATCTTGCAGAATCTTTGTTGCACATATCATATCTCAAGCACAACACAAATTCTATCGTGCGCACACCAGTCTATGTAGAGGAGAAAGAACATGTAATGTCATATCCGCACATCTGACCATACATGGTTTATAAATGTAGCTTGCATACATATGCTTTATTCCAACAAAAAAACAGCGGATATTGTAACTTCACATGTAATCCTCCAACAATTTTACATGCAACTATTTTCTTTCATGGAAGGACTAGAGCACCAGCAAAATCTCACAGAATAACAGATATCGACCTCAACAGACATGGCAAATAACACAATTGCATGTCGACTCGTGGGTGCAGGGGTTGAACACCGTAAAGTGCCCCCAAAAAACAATAATAATCCAANAAAAAAAAAAAAAAAAAAAAAAAGCTCCAACCACCGTCGTTGCACCCCAACCCTGCAAGGTCAAATCAAACAAAAGAAAACAGCAAGGACCAAAGCATCCAGAAAGCACGAACAGGCCAAACTGCACCCTCAAGGCCCCAAAGCACAAACC
The DNA here is from genome assembly GCA_010110895.2 of Picea sitchensis. Lineage (NCBI taxonomy): Eukaryota > Viridiplantae > Streptophyta > Pinopsida > Pinales > Pinaceae > Picea > Picea sitchensis. Next base: position 1,603 of record SNQJ01S0075695.1, read on the forward strand.
CCAGCCAAACAAATAGAACCAGCAACCCACGAACCAACAAACCAGCAAGAACCATCGAGCCAGTGAACAACATATGTATCTCCAACAATTACGAAACTGCATCCCAAGCACAGAAGGAACCAGAAACATACAAGGAACATGTGACTACAAATAAGCAAACATTCTTACTTACAAACTGCAAACACTGAACAACAAACAAGGAATACAAAATGAAACTATGGCATCAAAACTTACTCCAAAACGATGAAATGTCGAGCGAAACAACAACAAGAAGCAACCGACAAACCAACGAAGAAGAAGCACTCATTGAACTAGTAAACAATGTGTGTAACTTCAACGATTATGAGGATGAAACATACAATGGCAGCAACCGACAAACCAACAAAGAAGAAGCACTCACCGAACCAGCAAACAATATATGTAGCTTCAATGGAAGAACAAGGATGAAACATACAATGTTTGTCGAACTGGCGGTGGACAAACAAGACTGTGCAAATTCACTGTAACTGTATACAAAATTTCGAGGAAAAATGTACTCCGGGAAGCATATTTACATAAACATTTAAGACTGTCGGGTTGTTTAAGGACCTCACGGTATGCAAACATTTAAGTTGTCACGAGTGTTGGAGGGTGTCGCGTCATGTAAACATTTACGCTGTCAGGCCTATTGAGGCATCTCGAAATAAGTGTCAATACATTTCAACAAATATGCATCTGCCAAAGACGCCATAAAATTTGGAATTCTCAATCACTACAAAGCTTGGATATCAAAACATTTCAATATGATTAGTACATATGAAAACTTACGGATATATTCGCCTAGCAGAAAATGCTAATACAAACATTCCAACTAATGCTAGCATTAATCGACCTTCAAGCAATATAGAGGAAAAATATATGATTAAAAAATACTGTCTACAAGAAAAACTTTGGATATTTTGCCATATAATACATTAGGAATAGCGAAGCCAGCAATAAGACCTCCAATCTCTTATCCAATCAGATTAGTACATATATGTTGCTTTTTATTATATAAAAATATATTCTTTTAATTCCATAGCTCCAACCATAGGTATTCTGCAAATATTTCGGGTCAAAGGACAAACTAATATGTAGTCAATGCAATATCGATCGCTATAGTCCCTCTATGCCTACAGCAGGGACTAATAAGCATGTCCAAGGTACCACAAAGTGTCGAGCTTGATACATAAAACATTAAACAAGAATCCCCACATCAAGTGGAGGATCATCATGGTTGTTCGGGATAGGGCTACAATACATAAATATATATCACATAATAACAATGATAATATGAAATAACCCAAGAGTCGTAACCCTTCACCCTCATTGTCAACTAGTGCTTACATCATCATGAGAGATCTTATAAATAATCATTTGTATTACAATATACTTATTCCATCCTATATGGATTTATCTTCCCCATCTCATTTCTATTGGTTGTTTTTATAGTTATGACCTAATCGATGACAAAAAAAAAAAAAAAAAAGGATCTTCAACTAGGAGGTTCCACCTAACCCTAAGGGTTTTTAAATCCTTTGAGATATCATGGGCCATGGTTTAAAATTACTTGCCTTGTGTGACAAGAGTGGGGGGCTTGTTTCACACATGCTCCTACCTCTCTCAAACCAATTTACTTGTATGGTGTTGATTTATTATTTGCTATCACTGAGTTGATGTAGGCCAAAAAGGGCCAAGGGGATCCCAACTCATAAAGGAAATATATTTATTAACGAGGAGTCGAATTCAAGAAGTTGTGGGAAATAGTGAGCAAAGATCCAACTGAAGTGTTGCACACTATTCCACTTAGACCATGGTATGGAAAAGTGAAGCTCATTATTAAATAATAATAATTTTCTACTTTTTATACCCATCAAAGTTTTTAAAAAGTGCTTAGATGTAGTTAACTTGTACTTTTTTTTTGGACTCTAAATAAAGTGATAATGTTTAGTGTTTTTTTTAATACTCAATTAATTTGTCATGATGTAATATTATATCAAAAAAAATTATACTATACTATAAATAAGTATTAATTAATAAGTTTCTTTCATTATTATTTTTTATATTTATTAGCATATTTCTAAAAGATTGAATCTGAATGTTGAAATAATGTAAAGAGGTTGAATGTGAATGTTGAAGTAATTTAAGAGAAGTTTGCATACAAATGTTGTTAATGGCTTTATAAAGATATTGCAAATCAAGTGATATTATTTGAAGTTGGTTCATTATTTTAATAAGGACCATTTACAGTCTCAAGTTTTGAAAAGAGAAAGTATAAATCATCGTAAACTCAAAAACTAATATATATACTAGGTTAAATTATATAATTAATTGTATTATTTTTAACCTAAGATTTTATTTTAAAAATTATAATGAAGATATCGACAAGGATGGAAAGGAGTAGATACCCTACTTCTTTGGATTTGAACATGTGATCTTCAAGGAAAAAACACATATTCTTAACATAAAACATAAATTTATTTTTTAAGGTTGGATAAAATTTTACCTCAATTCATTCTTTTGTTTATTTTTAAATTAATTATGATACATTATATTTTAAGAATTGTGAAAAAAATGTTTTGAAATGAGTAAAAAATTGTAATTTTCATAATCAAAATTTTTAAAAAATAAAATTCTATAATTTTTATAAAATAAATTTTATTAAATAAAAAAAACAATTTATTAATTTATTTTAAATGTTAAATTTACTTTAAATTCTACTTATAATAAAATTGAATAAAAATCTAGATAATAATAATCCATTTTTCATCTTTCCATAATTAATTTGGAAAAAAATATTTCACCCATCACATAAAAAAGCGCACTTCCTTCGAAAGCTTTTTGTTCACAACGAGATGCTGAGGAAATTTTTATCTTACATTAGTTAGTTTGATGACCAATAAGTTGTCCTAAATGGTATTGTTGATTTACTTTAACCATAATAAATTGGCTTTGAAGTTGCTACTTTGTTCGTTTAGGATGAATTTTATTAAAATCTTTAATATAATCTTCTTAATACCTACGTTATTGTATTTTATTTGAAACTTGATTCCAATTATTAAAGCAAAACTTCAAAGACAAGTATATGCATCAGAAAAAATAATCTTAATGTGTGAACTCGGATAAAAATTCTCACTATGCAAAAAAACAAGGATCAACTATGACACCACTAAGAAAATAATAAAATATCCAAGTAGGAATGGACCAAAAAAAACACCCTTGAAGGAACTATCAAACCCCTCACATAAGAGAAGCAAGGATTAAGAACACTCTAGAAGATCTGATAATAACCCTTTCTATGAAAATAAAGTCACAATTAAATCTCAAATTTACATGTCACAGATATAAGTATTTAAAAGATCTACATGCGGAAATAAGTATAGTTGTACGCGATAAACTAGTTCTCGACATTTTGGGAGCTTGGGAATTAGTAGGGAACGATCTCAATTGGTTGGGAATTGTTTTGTGAACTTGGAAGCTTTTTGGGAGCTTCAACATCAAGAAAATGGGAGATTAAGAACTGGTTTATGAAATAGAAAGTTTTAAATTAAAATTCTATTAAATCAAAATGTAAATATTTTTATTCCATTATTACAAATACATAATTTATTACAAATATTTTTATTATATTTATTTAAAATATCAGTATAAAGAAAAAACTAAACTACACTAAATATTATTAAGTAAAAAAATTTAATATTACTCACTTTATAGTTGTGGATATGAAAACATTTTAATGCATGTGTGTTTTTCTTCAAGCCCTACTAAACATGAAAGTAGAATAAAACAATACCTGCATTTGCTCTAGTTTGTTGTTGCTATCAACCAACCATATCATTGATTTTTATTGTATTTTCAAATTACAAGAGTATCACTATTTATCTTTTTCCAAGGAACAAGAATAATGCTTCAAATTTACAAAGATGTTTGATGTTTATATATGTAAAGTTTAATTTTTGAAAGATGTTAAAACTTTATATATTTATTTTCAAATTTGTTTCTCATTTTCTAATAGAATCTTTATGGATGTTAAATTTTCAATGTTGAGTTAAATATATTCATATAATTATTAGTACAAATTAAATTAATAATTTTGATATTGTAGTTGTTACTTGTTGGAATAGGACAACGTTTTAGTGGATTGACCTTCAATTTTATCATTATCTCAATACATTGTAATCTATAATATTTTTTATTTTTTTAATATATATTATTGTTGCTTCCAATTTAAAGATTTCCTGTAAATTTGGGAGAAACTTCTACTCGTTCCAGACACTCGTATCTACATTTCCAACATTTTCATATTCCAAATTTACATGTCGCAAATATGATTCTTTAATAGATCCACATATATAGAATCATTTATTTCTCTTAAGAGATTTTGATGTGTAACGAACAAACTGGATCCAAGGGAAATTTTCAAATGATAATCAAGCGAAACGATATTAACATGGTATCGAAGATGTAAAAAAAATCATCTTTTCGACACATGACAAGAAGCACCTCAAAAATTATACAAATTTCTCTCATGAAATTGTCAAATAGATAAACTATACAAACTTGGAAGCATTCGATCAATCTTCTTCAAAGTCAAAGAAAGAAACAAAGGCAACCATGCTACCTATTTTATCAAGGCAGTCACACACAGTAAAACATAGTGAAGGTTTCCACAACATGAGTTTCAAATTTGAATGGAATATGTTTAAGTTGNATATATATATATATATATATATATCAAACCAACTTAAACATATTCCATTCCATTATATATATATTTGCTTAATCAAACTAGTCCATTATAAAATTATGGGAGATAATTGACCTTTTGTCTATTTTTTTGTTATTATTTTGATGGGATTCTCTTGTCACCCTAGTTAAATCAAATAAATCGTTAAAAAATAATCTTATTTAGATGTTATTGTGGAAGAACTTAAGGCCAAATTTGATGTTAACAATGTCAAAAAGGAAATAAATATAGCGTTTTTATAGATGTTTGGATAATCATGGTACTTGTGGTTGATTCTCCCAAGATGTTTCCCTAGTTGTAAATGAAAGGAACAACTTTAGAACCGAGATTACCCAAGATTACCATCTAAATGGAAAAAGGTGTAAAATAATTAGAAATTTGAAAATGAATTATTTAGGTGGTAACTTGGGTTATAATTCCGACGGTATTTTCTCTATAATCTTTTAGTAAAAATTCTATCTTTTACAAATATTAATGTTTTTAAGAATTTGATAGTTATTCATAGGTTATAAATAGATTTTATTCAAGGTTAAAATATATTTTCTTCACTCTTAGGAATCATTGTCTTATGTGGTGTTTTTTCTTAGAAAATTGAAAGATTCAGAGAAAAAATTATAGAATATATCCATATTTATTGCAAAAATGACAAATTAGAACAACGATATGCAATAGAAGAACTAGGATACTACAAATAGTTATACCTTTATTGACAAGAGCAATGTTCACTTGCCTCTTTGAGGGGGAAACCTTGATATGAGCAAAGCTCCAATTACAATATACTTCCTAGGACATCTCATTACATTGCTTCTACTTATTTATATAGTTCTATCTACCTCCTAGGAACTTTCTAGAGAAGGAACCTTCTAGTGAGCCTTTTTACAATTGTTGTTTTCCCACTACTACATGGGCCTTATTTACTGCAGATGACCTCCATACATAACAACCTATTTATCTACTTAAGGGGGTTAGGGTAGGACCCCAACATGCCCTCACCCTTAGAAAGCAACGTTGTCCTCAAGGTTGGAGATGAGGGAATTGTTGAAGGATATCTATTGGTTCCCATGTTGCATCCTCAAGAACTTTCTCAAGTTGCAACCAAATAGAACCTTTTGACCACTTTATTTAAGTAGGAGTCATGAAAGATTGGATGAATTTTAAAGTTGATATGAAGCTCCAATTTGTAAGCCATTGGTCCAATATGTTTGAGGACCTTACAGGGGGCATAAAACTTCAAAGTAAGATTCTCGTGATGGTTGTCTTTGAGGGAGGTCTGCTTATAAGGTTGCAGAAAAAGGAACATCCGATCCCTTTCTTCAAAATGGAATTTTGAATTAAGTTGCTCAACATGTTGCTTCATCCTATTATGAGCCATTACAAGATTATCTTTAAGAGCGTAGATAATGTTAGACCGAGTTGCCAAGGTTTGTCTACTTCCTACACCTTAGATACTTCAAATAACTAGGAGAGTATTGACAAGGGATTTTGGCCATAGACAACCTCGGAGGGAGTCATTTTAGTGGCACTATGATAACTTTATTATACCACTATTATGTTAGAGGTAACCATTGAATCCATTGGGATTGTCGCTTTGAAGTAAAGCACCACAAATACGCTTCCAAGCACTTGTTGAGAACTTCATTCTGACCATCAGTTTGGGGGTGATATGTGGTACTAAGATTCAATTAAGTGCCCTGGTGATAAAACAACTCTTGCTATAAATTGCAAGTGAAAATGGGGTCATGGTCTATCAAAATAGATTTTTTCATACCATGGAGTTTAAAGATATTATCCATGAATACTTGAGTGGTCATAGAGGCTTTAAGGGGGTGTTGTAGAGCACAAAAAGGAGAATATTTGGAAATATGATAAACCACAACCACGATAACGGATTTATTTCCAGGTTTGGGTAACCCCATGATGAAGTCCATAGAAATGTTATTCCATACAATTGGTGCAATGGGTAAAGGTTGTAGTTTGCTTTGAGGTTTCATTGTCTCCCCCTTTAATTGTCGGCAAATGTCACTTTCTGCCATAAAGGTGAAGATGTCCTTCTTCATTCCTTTCACAAAAAAATGAATGTTTGATCCTTTCATATGTTTCATGAAACCCTAAATGACCTGCTATTAGAGAAGCACATGGTTTAGATAACACCCTTGATTTAATTGTTGGTTGTGTGTTCAAATAAAGATGCCCTTTATAACAAAGCTCTTCATTTTCCCAAGTGTAGCCCTAATATGTGTGGGGATCCATTTCAAGTTGTTGTATCAAGAGAGCGATATTGGGATTTGCTAACGATTCTTTGCGGATGTCATTCAACAAGTATGCTACTATGAAGGAGAGTGAAAGGAGGGACCCACCCTCTTCATACTTATGAGAGAGAGCATATGTTACCACATTCTCCTTCCCATTTTTATAAATTATCTCATAGTCATATCCCAACATTTTGGTGACCCATTTGCGTTGCTTAGGAGACACAATCATTTGCTCCAGGAAGTGTTTTAGGTTGCAATGATCAATTTTAATCTGAAAATATTGCCTGGGTAGGTATGGTGATTCCGATTTTATGAGCAGAACGAAATGAATACAAATAATTATTATGATTAACATAGAAGCACAAGGAACAATAACATAGATACAATAAAATTGGCTTATATTCAATAAGGAAATATGTTGAAACTATAAAATGCAGACTGAAAACAAGCATGCTAGAATGGTGGTGACTTATCTCTGAGAACATATGTGACAATTGCGGTCATTCGCAAGAAGATGGTTACAATGAGGCTCTCCAAGCCTTTTTACAATAAACAAGAATTCCAAAACCATAGACATCCAAAAACCTAACATGAAGCGCCAAAAGTCATGTGGGCCTCGTTGGGGTAAGTTAGTACATCAACTTCCCGGGGTCGTAAATTTTGCATATGATCTCTGTTGTAGGCACACGATAGCCCGTTGGAAAGGTCTATCTGAGGAATACACATGTTATCATCAAAATTTGACTTATTTTTTAGATTGACTATGGCGATCCCTAAAAACGGTATTTAGGGCCTCAAAACGGCCCCAGAAGTTGGGGACTCGAAAACTAGGAAAAAATTGTCAAACTAGAAAACTATCAAAATGAGCGAGTTCGAATAGGTGGGAGGCCACAAAAATCCATCTAGATCAATCCTCCCCCCTTAGGAAGCAATGGTCTTCATTGCATTGATTTCCCCCATCAGATGAGGAAATTTATGTTGAATTTGGCCCAGGGTGAGCCACTTGCCTTGGTGCAGGAGTTGCCCTGCTTTGACAACTCGATAAAGCTAGATCCTTTGTTGGCGAGTGCCCTTGACCTGTGTGTCCACAATCTGATCACTGGATGCATGTTGCATGCAGTCAGGGTTGAGCTCTATTGGTGTCAATTGTTCTGCTATCTCTGAGGTGTCCAATAACGATGGGCAATATGGCCGAAGGAGATCCACGTTGAACATTAGGTGCAGGCCAAGGAAAGGGGGAATGTTGAGCTCAAAAGCAGTGTCACCCACAACCTTGGTGATGGTGTAAGGTCCATAACAGAGTGGGAGAAGCTTTCGATGGGGCCCTATAAGGCGTTCTTTCTGCAAGTGCAACCAAAATTTGTCTCCCACCTGAAACTTATGTGGCACTCGGTGTTCATCATGGCACTGCTTGTACTTGGCATTGGACTTCTGTAAAATATCCTAAACCTGCTGGCGGATGTGTTGGATCCACTCAATGAACCCAGTACCTTTTTCAACTTCAGTTGGAGCAGGTGACGAGTCAGTCGAGGTGGTCGCAAGGGGTAGTGCAACATCCATGGGACGCAATGGTTGGAATCCCAACCCCACCTGAAAGGGGTTGTGGCTAGTTGAGTTATGTAGGGCTCAGTTGTAGCTATGTTGAACATAGGGAAGAATCACATCCCATGTGCGACGGTGCTTGGAATTGTACATGCGCAAGATATGCATGATCATCCAATTAACGACCTCGGTTTGGACATCTGTCTAGGGGTGGAAGGCAGTGAATTTGGTGAGCTTGGTGTCCAACAGTGACCAGGGGCTCGACCAGAATGTGTTGAGGAACCGACTGTCTCAATATGAGACAATGGTTTGTGGGATGCCAAAATGTATCCAGAATCGTTCAGAGAAGAGCTTGGCAGTGGCCTCTTATGTGATGCTCTTCTTGCACGCGGCCATAATCGTCATCTTGGAAAAGTGATCAACAACCACAAAAACACAGTCATTTCCCCTCTTAGTGGATGGAAGGTCCGACATGTAGTCCATTGAGAAGGATCCCCATGGCCTATCAGGAGTAGGTAGAGGGGTGTACAAGCCCTGTTTCTTATTGTTCAGTTTGGAAATAGCACAGACAGTGCAGAACCTGATATACTTGCTGACATCCTGTCAAAGTTTCGGCCAATGGAAATGTTTCTACAACACTCTCATTGTCTTTTCAATGTCGAAGTGTCCTACGTCCCGACTCTAGTGGGCTTCCCAAATCATCTTCACTCGCTTGATGGAACGCAGAGATGGCCCATATGGCACAACAACTCGTCCTAAAGATGGAAATTAGCGACAATTGAGTTTGCGCCCAACATTTGGTAGGTGGTGGTGAAGTTAGGGTCTATCTCATAGAGTGGGGCCATCCGGAGGTCTCGTGGTCGCAAGAGCCTAGCACTGTGGTGAGTGTCGCGACTGGAGCTCGGTTGAGGCAATCAGCTACTTGGTCGGTACTCCCTGTTTTATACTTGATGTTGAGGTGGAATTACTGCAAGTATGTGGACCACTTCTGATGGCGGTCATTATGCAATTTTCCTTGTGTCTGCATGAACTGTAGTGGCTTATGATCAGTGTGGATGACTGTCTCCTTCCCAAGAATGTAATGTCTCCACTGACGACAAGCTTTCACAATGGAGTACATTTATTTGTCGTAAATAGGGTTCTTACGGGCGACATTTGATAATGTCTCACTATGATAGGCCACAAGGTGGCCATGTTGAGTGAGAACTGCGCCCACAACATAGTTTGAAGCATCTCTCTCAATCTCAAAGGGTTGTTGCAGGTCCGATAATGAAAGTACTGGGATTAAGCACAAGTGTTGCTTAAAATTATCGAACACTTGTTTTTGGGACATGCCCCACACAAATTTTTCCTTACCACCACCCCTGGTTACTTGGTTGAAGGACCATGCAATATGAGAGAATCCCAACATGAACCTGCGGTATAAATTGGCAAGGCCCAAGAAGCTTTGAAGCTCAGTGAGTGTGGTTGGGGCTAGCCAGTCACGGATGACCTGGATCTTGGCTAGATCCACATGCACACCATGTTGATTAACAATGTATCCTAGGTACTAGACCTTGTCCACGCCGAAGGAGCATTTTTCCAAGTTAACATATAGCTTGTGTTGTCATAGGGTGTGCAGAACTTGATGAATATGATGCAAGTGTTCCACCCAAGTCTTGCTATAGATGAGGATGTCATCTAGATACACCATTACAAAATTATTGGTCAAAGGTCGTAAGATATCGTCCATCATCCTCATGAAATTTGTTGGAGCATTTGTCAAACCAAAGGGCATGACCAGCCATTCAAAAAGACCTTCTTTTGACTTGAAGGTTGTCTTCCATACATATGTCTATTTTATTGGGACCTTGTGGTAGCCAGACTTTAGATCAATCTTACTGAAGTATTTGGCCCCCTTGATCTAATCAAGGAGATTGTCAATTCGGGGAATCGAGTACCAGTTCCTGACTGTGATTTTATTTAGGGCCCGGTAATCAATGTAGAGTTTCCAGGTCCCGTCTTTCTTCTGCACCATCACGATTGGGCTCCCACAAGGCGATGAGTTGGGACAGACGTGCCCCTTGTGGAGAAGTTCCTAGATATGTCGTTTGATCTCCTCATTCTCTAACAAAGAGCAGTGGTAGACTGGCCCATTGGGTAGCGGTGCATCGGCGGTCAGATCGATGGGATGCTTGACCTGACAGTGCAGAGGTACCCCAATAGGTGAGGAGAAGATATCTCTGTATTCTTCCACAACCTTATCCACTTGCTTCTGATGTGTGGAGAGGTTGACCGCAGAGGCCCTGGATGTGGCTACAATATTTCGCTCACTCTGAGAGTGAATCACGAAGAAGACAAATTTCTTGGTCTGAGAGACGACCTTCTTTCATTGCTTGGCAAATATCAACGAAATACCACTAGGTGGGACTGCCACGGGTATCATGTGCAATTTTATGTCCAAAGTAATAATAACATTGCGAAGCCTAGACTGATATACAACATGACGTTTCCATAAATAAGTTTGACCCAAAAGAACATTACAAACTTCTAGAGGAGCAACATCACACAATACCTCATCTTTTAAGGGCCTTATGTCGTACGACAGGCGACACTTTTGGCTAGCGTAGAGATCTCTTCCTTGGCAGGGCCATCCAATGGTGTAAGGTTGCGGGTGCGGCGTTGTTGGCAGGGCTAGCCTCTTGACAACCTCTACTGAGATGAGGTTATTATGGCTACCGCTATCAACGATGACGTGCAGCGGGGTGCCTTTCACCCACATCTGTGAATGAAAGAGGTGCTCGCCTTCCTCTGACTCGTCTGATTCATTGGGCTGGATCTTGGTGGTAGAAACAGTGGCATTGGGTTCCACATCAATGATCTTTCTCCCCCTTTCTGGTTCTGACTCAGAGTTGGAACTTACATCTAATTCATAGGCTTTCACCTCAGCCACCATCGATTGCTTTGAGTGGAAATCAACAGTGTTATGCCAGGGGCTCTTATGGAAGTTGCACCACTTCCTGGTATCTTTCTTTGTCTTTCAAATGTCCCTCTTTGCTTGCATCTTAGCCTAGTTATCCTGAGGCTACCCATATTTTCTTTTTCCTTTGTTCTGCAAGATGGGTTGCCCTTATTTTTCTATGAGAGGTTCCTAGGCCCAAATTGCTGCATCTTTTTTTTAAGCTTCTACTTGATTTTGATGACATATCGATAGGCTGCGCCCAAGGACGAGATGTCCAGAAAATCCATTTCTGCCTGGATGTATCTATGCAGACCACCGTGGTACTTTAGCACCAGATGTCTCTCATAATATTTGATATCCATCTTGGTGTGCAATGTATGGAAGATATTTGTGAACTCTAACACTGCTTGGTCTCTTTCCTACCGCAGTGTGGTCCATTTTGTATATAGGTTGTCATAACTTTCGACAGGGTAGTATTGTTCCTTAATAACATCCCTGAAGGACTCCCAGGTGACCGCGACTGTAAATAATTAGGGTTCCTCTGCTTCCTTTTGCTCACAGAAAGTTTCCCACCAATCTTTGACATGGGGAATATCTTTGAGGAGCGCAAAAGTAATATTTTCTCTATTCGAAAAGTTATGGACAGAAAAATACCCTTCTAGTAGATTCAACCATTTGTCTACAACATATGTGTCTATCTGACCTTCAAATATAAGAATATCAAAGTTGATTTGTACCTTGAAGGGAGCGACACCTCCGCTCGAGGAAGATGCATTGCCTGTTGGTAGTCGTCGAAGGATTTGCGCAAAACTATCCATCATCTCATTCCTCTGTTGCGTGAGGGCTTCCTCAAGCAACATTTTGAAAGGATCTCATGTCCCGTCATCTTTCTTTTATCCCACCATGAGAGGTTGCTTGGGCGTGCGAGAGATTTTGTGCTCAGGAGAAACAAGCTCGAGACCCAATTCTTTGTACCCTAACCTCGTTGGGGACATGCATTAAGAACGACAAGGCACAAACCGCTCTGATACCACTGATCCAAATTTTATGAAAAGAACGAAATGAATATAGATTATTATTATGCTTAACACAGAAGAACAAGGAAGGATAATAGAGATACAGTAAAACTGAATTCTATTCAATAAGAAAATATGTTGAAACTGTGAAATGCAGACTGAAAACAAGCTTGCTAGAATGGTGGCGGCTTATCTCTTAGAAGAGATGTGACGGTTGTGCTCATTCGCAAGAAGATGGTTACAATGAGGCTCTCTACACCTTTTTACAATAAACAAGAATTCCAAAACCCTAGACATCCAAAAACCTAACCCT
>SNQJ01S0075696.1:0-10337 GCA_010110895.2 Picea sitchensis
CTTAAGCTGGTGAGTTGTTTTGACCTCATTTGGTAATACACGTCATGTGGCACAGTGTGTGCATGTACTGCGCAGTAAAATGATGTAATATGCACATTCCAGGATACCACACGCAGTAACTAAGGTGCACGCAGTATGGAGGAAAACGAGCCTCGTGTATATGATATGTGTTATAATCTGGTGAGCTGGTTATTATAAGTTGGGATGCTTATGTTTTGGTATTAGGCCAGAATGCCTAGATGTCAAAGGGAAATACGCCTACTTTGTACATGACTCATGATTAATATAAAATACATCGTTGCACGCAAACCAACCATGATAAAAGAGATCGGGGACTGAACTTCACTAGTTAGGGAAAGGGAGGGCCAAAAGTCAAGGGAATATTGTATTAATATTTCCTAAAACATAACGTATGGATAATTATTTTATCCTAAGTTCTAAAGTTGGGGACAAGTGGACCAAAGTAACTTCCGATATGACAAGTGTCAAGTTGGGGACATGCATTCATATCGTGGGGGAAGGTAGCTCATTTGGTGACTTGGGAGGGGATACCTTACCAGCAGCCTGACCATCATTTGCACAATGACTTCTACAAAGAGTTCACAATGATTTTTCCACACTCAGTTATCCAGTCAATGATTCCATGACCATTTTCACTCATGCATTTTGTTATCCTTGAGACAGTCATTTCATCATTCTGGAGCTTGTTCCCATAGTCCCTTTCAGTTGGTGTATTTGGTTAGCTTGGATCGGGATTGAACAAGTAGGTTGCCAGGCCCATGAGTAATTATCTGAGCAAGATAATTGTTGGGGATTGATTCCCGAAGGTGCTAAACTGCAACTACAATGCTCTGAGACTTCTGGTCCAGCCTATTGCTAAAGCCCTGGAAGGGAAGTGGGGCAGCCGAGGGACTGTTGAGCAGAGAAGGGTCACACTTCCTTGGGTGGGACAAGCATGTGGGGAATGAGAGTTTGTAGGCTGTTATTTGAGTGAGCACTTGAGACAGAGTCTTTCCTGTTTCCCATGAGCCTTAGCCTGGATAGGAACCATTTTTTCTGGGTGGAGTTCAGTCCCAGCTCCGAGGTGACTCACTATTGAGAGTGATGAACAGTGTAGTCTATGGTTGGGAGTTTCATGGACGGTCTGTACACAATTGGTGACAATATTTCTAAGATAAGTACCAATTGTATGATAAAATGATATGTTGCTTTGTTATTTACATGCCTATGTTACGGTTTATCATATATGTGATTATAATTGCCTGTATGTTTATGGGTAATTCCCTGTAGATGTTGCATATCTGTAGTTGCTATTATTTCAGTATAAAAGTCGTATGTTACAGAAAGTAATTGTTTGTTTATTTTTATATGTAAAGCTTTTGCAAGAGTGTTTTATGTATATGTTTTAGATGCATGCATTTTAAAGAGTAAAGTTATGTGGCATAGCTCAGTTGACTACTGGGTATGTTACCGTACGTTCCGCAGTAAGGGGACGAAAAAGTTCGCTAGAGTAGCATGGTCCAACCTTAAAAGGCTGGGAATGTTACCGACTGGTGTCAAAGCACAAGAGGTTTCTATGGAGTGGCGTACCTCGGCCTATGGGTGGCCGGGGGAACGTTATAGTTTAGGGTTGAGAACCTTTTGTATAAATACATATTTAGAAGAATGAACAAAGGTTGCTTCTTGCCGTATTGTAACTAAGAAAACTCATCCTTTGTGAGTCAAGGATGATTTTAAGGATGGAAATTTATTTTCTATTGTAGAAACCTTGGAGAATATTACTAATCCTCCATATTGCAACTATAAATGTTTGGCGATATTTTTGTAAATATATTCATATTTCTAAGTATTTTATGTAGTTTGTTTAAAATTTTGGCGAATTTCAAGGTAAAATAATTTTATCCTATAACATTTGGGAGAATCATTTTTAGAATAGTGAATAGTGTTTTAGGAAAAACCATGGAAAATTATCCCATGAGCGAAATTTAGCCCCTAAAATCATCCATGTTGTGAGTATTAATACAAGCGCAGAGAGGGATTCCAAATTTTGTGCAGTTTGAGTTATGTGCCCTTCTTGTATTTCATATTTCCAGTTTTCTTTATGTTACTCCTCAATAAGTGAATGACTGCAATTTGGTACAACATCTACTGTGATCATATTTCATTTAGTTATCTGATAGGCAAGCAGTTTTTCCTCTGTATTTGCTATCAGCAAATACAAGACCTGCAAGCTATTTGGACCACTATATCATATATCCTTTCAGGGGTGCATTGCACTCTTTCTTCTACTTTAATAAGGTAATATTCTTTTGTCATTGATTCCTTAGATTGTTTAATAGTTTTGTAACTTTCTTCATCACCACTCAATTTGATTAATTGACTCAGATGACGAAACACGACCTCTGTTCTGTTCAACTATTAATTTCATTTGAGGATTTAAATTCTTACGTAACTAACGGAAAGAAAAATCACTCTTAAAACAAATCATTCCTTAATTACCGATGCCTGACATTATGCTTTGAGCCTTAAGTTTAATCTTAGGAACAACATATTTTTTGCGTTGTTGTCGGGGATAGAGTAACGAAGTTATTTTTCCCTGGGAGAAAAACATGGTAAGTTTCACTAAGGCTAATTTTAATTTTCACTTGGCGACTCCACCACTAATAAGTTATCATTCAGTCGAAGGAATACCATAACAAACCCCAATGATAAGTAGACCACGCCTGTATCAGACCCTGAAAAAAAAAATTAACGAAGGGGATACCTTAAGCAGACCACTACTCCCACAAGTAAGGTTTATCAACCCAAACCCACACAGTCTAATGCTAAGGTTTCACCTGAACAGTTAAATCTGCAAGAAGGTTCCACCCAAATCCATTTCGGAGAAACATTGACTGATAGAGTTGAAGCTGAAATCCTAAATCCTGAGTTGGTTTTACCCGAGATAAATACCGAAACCGATTCAATTGCCTCCTTTACTAATAAAGGTAAAAGACCCATCTCAATACTTTCTTTGACTTATATTCCATTAGTCCTCGAAATAAAGTTTCCATCTTCCTGAAGTTTTGAGAATATATCTTACACTCTGATTCAACTCCTATTGGATCTCCCATTTATATATCCTGCAAGTCCGAAGAACCTAGTCCTCATATCTCTTTTCCCCCCTTTTCTGTTTTTCTGTCTCCTGATGATCAGTTCCCATAAACCCTTTCTCTTCATCCCAAATTAGTCGGAAGGTCACTACAGATGCTTGAAAATCCTCTCTATCATCTCCAAGTTTCATTCCCTAGATTATCAATGGATGTTGTCGCAGGAGGTGGTGTCGGAGGTGGCGGAGGTGGAGGAGGATTAGGTACTGGAGAGGGAGGAGGAGGAAGTCAAGGACCACCCCCACCTCCTATATTTTTTTCTAAAGTAGCTGCTAGGTATGCTCCTTTAGTCCTCCTAGTTCCCCTCCATGATTTACCTAAAAATTATATGAAAAAACTGTCAAAGTTCACAGAAGAGGGAGACTTAATGGTCACTGAACACATAAATTGTTTCAATCAATTTGTCGATATCCTTGGCCTTGAGCACGAGGATGTTTATTCAAGGCTCCTAGTTCAAACTTTCAAAGGACAGGTGAGAACCTGGTTCCAAGGGCTACCAGCAGGTTCTATAAGAACATACGACGAGTTAGAAAATGCCTTTCTCATACAATGGGGAGAGAGGAAAGATCACCTTTATTATTTAACCAAGTTCAGAGCTTTAAGAAAGAAAATTTCAGAAACAGTTCTCGAATTCACTTAGATATTTAATAAATTGTATAAAAAATTTCCATTTGAGGTTAAACCTTCCCAACCTGCAGCAAAGGTGACTTTCGTAAGGGATTTCAACCCTGAATTTTCCTTACTGTTGAGGGAAAGGAGATCTGCAGACCTCACAAGAATGGAGGACAAAGCTATAGAAATTGAACCAAATATGATGGCATCGGGAAAATTGAAAGCTAAATCTGAAACGGGAAATAAATAAACCAGACGATTCAGAGAACAAGCAGGACCTTCTGGATCTGGGAGGTCTACGGAAGAAAAAATGGATGACATGGCAAAAATAATTAAAGAATTATCAAACAAAATCTTGACGATGGAACTGGACCAATCTAAAATAGATCAGTTCGCTATAAAATATTTCAGAAGAAATCTTAACCCTCAAATGCAACAAAGACAGGTCAAAAGATTCAGACCTCCTTTAAAAACAAAAAATTTATAGGAGGAGAAGAAATGCGAAGATTTGAGGAGTTAGAGGAAGACATGAATAATCTTAGCGATGATGATAAAGAACCTAATTTGACAAGGCAAGATTATGAAAGGTCTTTAGGTGTAGAATACATGTTTAATGATGATAGCATAAATATTATAGAATATTTTTCTTACCAAGGAATCGCCGACAATATAATGGTCGAGCTTCAACAAAAGTATAACTTTAGGCCTAGAGATAGAAATGTCACAACTACCCAACCGAAGAAGATCTTGACGAGAAGTAAAGTGAGCGAGGCAGCTCAATCAGCAGTTGAAACACAGACTATCAAGACAAAATAAGTTGAAACACAGACTGCCAAGACAAAAGCAGTGGAAATTATGACTGTCAAAACAAAGACAACCGAAAAAAAAGAAACATAAACTAATAAAACAAAAAAAAGGGAGATAGAGATCCCAACTAGAGAATTCGAAAATACAACGGGGATTTTCAATCTAGAAAATGAGATTAATAAAATCAAGATCCCTATACCTCTTGTTGAACTGGAAAAAAATCCTACATATAGAAAACAGATTGTCAAAATGATAAATTTTTCGGATACTAAAAGTCATGCAGATGTTATAAATTTAGAAGATGATACACCGACTATAATGGTTGGTCTGCATTATGAAAATGCCAGAGATTCTGTCGCTCATTTCTACATCATGTTGACTGTGCATGATCATCTGCTCCATAATTGTATGTTATATTCTGGAGCCTCCCACAATGTGATGCCCAAAGCTATTATGGAAAAATTGGGACTTGAAATTACCAGACCATATAGAGATCTGTATTCTTTTTATTCAAGAAAAGTTAAATGTATGGGTATGATTAAAGATTTAGTGGTTAATCTTGCACAAATTCCTATAAAAAGTATTCTGATGGATGTGGTTGTTGCTGATATCCCTGCAAAGTATGTCATGATGTTATCCAGGTCCTGGGGCACCAAAATTGGAGGATCCCTTCAACTCGACATGACATACGCTACAATCCCGATCTTCGACAGACAATTCACTCGCCTGTATAGAGAAACAAGGTTGGCATATACTATAAGTGACCCACAAAATCTGAATAATTACCCTGTATATGTCATCGATCAGGATTTAAGAAACTGTGTATTATCTCTCGATAATGATTTAGATGAATGTATAGAAGAAAATTATACAGATAAATAAAAAATAGAAAAGACAAATAAAAATGTAAATAGTGTTGGAATTTGGAAAATGTATTTCGATGGTGCTTCATTTGGTGAAGGAGAAGGAGTTGGAGTGATGTTTGTGGCACCCAGAGACGAGTTCATTATTCCCTTTTCCTACAGATTGCAGTGGGACATCGATTATACAAATAATGTATGTGAATATGAAGCCCTGGTTTTAGGATTAGTGGCTGCCAGGAAGTTAAAATTTGAAAATATGATAGTTTATGATGATGCGGAATTGATTGTGAAACAGATAAAGCAACAGTACCATGCCAAACACCCAAGGTTGAGGTCCTATAGAAATTCTGCATGGGATCTGATTGATAATTTTGTCTCATCATTTAATATCCACCATATCCCCAGAATGGAGAATCAATAGGCAGATTCATTGGCCAAAGAATCCGCAACGTTTGTACCTCCTACTGTCCTCAAACTAAAGTATCACACAGAAATGAGGCACAGACCCTACATACCAAATAATTTTCAACACTGGCAAGTCTTCAAGGATGATGAGAAAATCAGGCAATTCCTAGAAATGGTGGACGGATTTTCTGAAACGCATATTGATTAGGAAAATTAGAATGACCCTGCTTGGATTATGCAGGAAGGTGAAGATCCCCAGGAGTTCCAGGACAAGATTTCTAATAACCGCATTTTGGTACTTAAAAATAATCAGATCCCTAAAGGTATGATTCGTTTGGAAAGATTATTCGATCATGAGGATATTCCCTTAAAGTCTACTTTGCAGCCTCAGCCTGAAGAGGTTGAAGATTGTAACATAGGCACTAAGGAAACTCCTAAGATGGTAAATATATCTAAATACCTTCCCCCTGAAATGAAAAGAAATTATGTTGAGTTACTCAAGCAGTACAAGGAAATTTTCGCCTGGTCTTATGATGAATTAATAACTTATGACACCACCATGATTGAACACAAAATTCCCTTAGAACGGGGCGTTAAACCTTTCAGGAAAAATCTCAAACAGATAAATCCCATACTACTTCCTATGATAGAAAAGGAAGTGAAAAAGCTCTTAGATGCAAAGATCATTGTTCCACTCAGATATTCCGAATGGGTAGCCAATATGGTTCCAGTCAGGAAGAAAAACGGTGAAATCAGATTGTGTGACAATGATGATTTTAGGGGCTAAATTTCGCTCATGGGTTAATTTTCCATGGTTTTTCAAAAAATGAGATTCGCTATTTTAAAATTAATTCACCCAAATTCTATAGGATAAAATTATTTTACCTTAAAAATAGCCAAAATTTTATAAAATCTATATAAAATCCTTAGAAATTTGAATATTTTTACAAAAATATCGCTAGTCATTTATAGTTGGCATATGAAGGATTAGTAAGATTCGCCAAGGTTTCTACATTTTAAAATAAATTTCCATCCTTAAAATCATCCCTACTGTGTGTAGATTTCAGAAATTTAAACAGATCATCTCTCAAAGATAATTATCCATTACTTAAAATGGATCACGTATTGGAAAAATTGGTCAAAGAAAATAGAATGTATATGATTGATGGCTTTTCGGGCTATAATCAAATTGAAGTCCACGAGGATGACAAAGAAAAAAATGCATTCACTACACCATGGGGTACCTTTATGTATGACAAAATGCCATTCGGTTTGATGAACGTAGAAGCCACTTTCCAACAATCTATGGACATCACCTTTATCGACGAAAGGGATAAGTTTGTTTTCATTTATCTTGATGATCTAACCTTGTTTTCTAAATTTGACGCAGAGAACCTGATACATCTCAAACAGACATTTGATAAATGTCGGAAATTTGGTTTGTCTCTGAATCCCAAGAAATCTCACTTTCCAATGCAGGAAGGTAAACTCTTTGGCCATATAGTATCTCGAAATGGAATCAAAATCGACCTGAAAAGGGTTGAAGCTATAGATACTATCAATATTCCTAGGAACAGAAAGGAAATACAAGCATTTTTAGGAAAAAATATTTTTTTAAGAAGATTCATCCCAAACTTCGCTGAAATTGTAAAATTGATTACAGATATGCTCAAAAAGGGCAGTGAGGTCAAATGGAAAACCGAATCCAAAGCTTCATTTGAACGCATCAAGAAAGTTATAGGTGAAGCACCAGTGCTGGCCAGCCCAGATTATGTGAAAGAATTCTTGATTTTCTCATTCGCCTCCGAACACACTATTGTGGTTGTGCTCTTACAAAAAAACGATGAAGGTTTCGAGTAGCCAATAGATTTTTTTAGTAAAAGTCTCAGAGATGCTGAACTGAAATATGATATATTGGAAAAAAAAAGCATATGCAATGGTAAAGGCCCTCAAATCTTTTAGGACTTATGTACTCCATTCTAAGATAATTTCCTTTGTACCAACCAACGTTGTCAAGGATATATTAGTTCAACCAGATAGTGATGGAAAAAGGGGCCAATGGTTAGCCAAGATTCAGGAATTTGACCTAGAAGTAAAACCGACCAAACTTGTCAAAGGTCAGGGCTTGGATAAATTACTAGTTGAATCGAATTTTCGATCACTTGGGATAAATCACCTACAAGCTTATGAAGATTTTCCATACATAGGCGAACTTGATGTTACTATACTTGCAACCGAGATCCAAGAAACATTCTCTTCCTCTGCCTGGTATAAAGACATAGTTTCTTACCTTCTAACTCTGTAGTGTCCAAGTGATATGACCCCTTCCAAAGCTAGAACGTTGAAGTTGCACACAGTAAAGTATTGTATCATGGATAGCCAACTATATTGGAAGGACTCTCTGGGGTTTTTGTTGAGTTGTTTAGTAGAATCTAAAACAGAGAGAGTCATAAATGAATTTCACGAAGGGGTGTGTGGAGGGCATCACGCCTGGAGAGAAACAGCCTATAAAATCCTGAGAGATGGATATTATTGGCTGAAATTATTCACTGATATGAATGCCAAAGTTAGAGCCTGTAACCCCTGCCAACTATTTTCAGGCAAGAAAAAGCTTTCGGCCTTACCTTTGGTCCCTGTCAAAACAGAAGCTTCGTTTCAGCAATGGGGTCTGGATTTCATCAATGAAATACATCCACATTCAAGCATACACCATAAGTGGATTTTGACCACTACTGATTATTTCACTAAATGGGTGGAGGCCATTCCAACGCGAAACACAATGGATGAAGTGGTGATCAGTTTCTTAGAAGAGAACATTTTATCGATATTCGGTTGTCCTCAAAAGATAGTCACCGATAATGCCCAATCTTTCAAATCCATGGCTATGGTAAGTTTTTGTCAAAAGTACAACATTGTACTAGGACATTAAACGACCTACTATTCTCAAGGAAATGGATTAGCTGAGTCCTCGAACAAGAGTTTAATCACCATAATTAAAAAAGTGCTAACTGAAAATAAGAAAGCATGGCATGTGCATTTAAAGTATGCTTTATGGGATAATAGAATAGGCACTAAGAAATCCATCAGAATGTCCCCCTTTCAAATGGTATACAGAACCGATGTGATTCTCCCCATAAATCTTGTTCTGCCCATAATGAAACTCTGGTAGGACGCGAAGGAAGAGCCAAATGAAATCACTAGAAGAATAAATCAATTGATAGAAGTCCAGCAAAATAGGGCTGAAGTGGATGAGAGACTCCAGAAATATCAAGATAACATAAAATCCCTGTTTGACCAAAAATCTAAAGATAGGGAATTCCTCCCTGGTGACCTGGTTTTAAAATGGGATGCCAGGAAGGAAGACTCAGGAAAGCACAACAATTTTGACCATATTTGGTGTGGACCTTTCAAGATCACAACTTCTGAGGGAAAGAATTCATTTTTGTTAGAAAATATCGATGGGAAAATCCTTAACGCCCCTATCAACGGGTGTTACCTAAAGCATTTCATGCAGTAATCAAATTATGAACTCCCATTGTACATACCAGTTTGATTTTCACATTTTTGTTTACAATTTTTCGTTTCTTCGGTAAGTTTTTACTTTCACTGTAAATAAAAACAGGTTTGTCAATTTCATAAAAAACAAAAATATAAAAATAAGTAATTCATAGAGTTTTGATCTACAAATGTTCCTAACAGCTCTCATGTTTATTTTCATTGCAGGGTATCAGAAATCGATGCTCACGTTTCAAAACAATGGCTTTCTCTCGAAACAGGTGATAAATAGATAGTTTATTTGGTTGAAAATATAGAGAAAATATGAGGTATGAACTTCTGCCCTACTGACCCAAGTTAAATTTTCAAGGATATATCCCTAGGTATGACAGAAGTTTCATCTGTACAAATTTTTTCACCTAATCTACAACTAGAGGGACATAAAATTACGTTTTAATTCTCAAGAGTTTTCTCTGGATAAAATAAAATTAAAAATAAAATCAAATAAAATCAAAAAATGAAACAAAATTTATAATAAGAAAGTAAGCAATAAAAAGACTTTAAAGAAAAGAATTCGAGAATCCATAAGCAGACTGGCATAGGGATGATCGTTTTCACAGTAGAACATCTCAATCATCTTTTTGTTTTTCCTGCTTATCTTCAAGATGTAATTTCCTATGATTCTAAATATCTTTTCTTGATCTTCATGGAGGAAAAAGGACTTCACCTTGACTCTGAAAGCTCAGAAACAAGTCTGAAACATGAGAATAGGCAAAAATATTTATGATCCCTCTGACTTTAACTGAAATAAAGTATGTCTAGGCTAATCCTAATTACTTTATCTTTTCTAACAAATTTAGACTAATTAGTTTCGCTCAAGGAAAACTTCATGTAAGACAAGGTGTTTTGAAGGTCGGAAGAAGATTAGTCCAGAGTAATCAAAATGAGTTAACAGACCTCTGATGCTAAATTATAAACAGATGTCATCCCTGGTATATTGTATACA
>SNQJ01S0075696.1:10361-29138 GCA_010110895.2 Picea sitchensis
TGGTGAAAGGAAATTCATAAAATGATTTCCCCCATCTAGTCCGAAAAGAGATGATGAAAGGAATTCATTAAATGATTTCCCTCATCTCGACATTTAAATGTAAAATTACTAATTGAAGTGGTGAAAGGAAATTCAATTTGGGAATTAGATAACTTCACCAGGGTACTGAACAGGCTCGCTGGTAGTGAAGCAATGTCTACGATATCTGCAAGGCTGGTATACATGTATTATAATTCACTCTGGTAACTAGTTCTCTTTTCGACTAGATCTACATTCTAAGCCAACATGGGACTCCCTGACTAAATCATTAAAATTACTTTTCCTTGATGTGAACAAAATCAAAAAGAGTTTGATAGATCAGTTAAGGTTGTTTTGATTATCTTAAGCAAATTTGAAATCAGTTTTAAGAAAATGAATTCATTAATAAGCCTAAACTCGATATCGATGAATGATTAAGTTTTGAAAGTTGTCAGAGATATAGATGAAGTCCAAAGTCCATCTGTGTGCCCTTTTTCATAATGTGTTTCACAGAAATGCAATAATGAATCCATTTACCCAATAAAGGCTACTTGGTCTAATGTTCTTCTACGTCTCACAAGGAGACGAGATCCCTAGATGGAGCGTATGTTGGAACACATATATTTTTATAAAGATTTAGAATTTAATAGATTTCATTCTCATTTAAATAAAAACAGTGCACGCTTAATTCTCACCGTTGATGAATTCTCCCATTAAATAAAATGATCCTAATCTCTTAAGAATTATGGAACCACCTACTCGTTAACGAGTCAAATAACTAAAAGACTACATTCGAGAAATTGGGTTTCGGAATTTCGCAATGTAGGCAATTCAACATACAACAATTCCAAAGCCCCGAGATTCGAAATCAGAAAATCATCTTAGGCTCTAAACCAACTTAATTAAGAATTAAGAATGATTAACGGTTAATTAATCAGGTCGTGATTTCGTGTTTCGAGAATCCTGCATGCAACAAATATCAAATTCTCGATATCCGAAGTTACGAAATTGTCTTACGTATTAAACCAAATTAATTAAGAATTAAAAATTATTAACGGTTAATTAATCATATCGCGATTTCACGTTTCAGAGATCCTGCCTCAAAAGACTTTCAAAGTCCCGATAGTAGAAATCGAGAAGTTGTCTTAGGTTGATCATGATCATTTAAAGGGGTTAAACATGATTAAATTTAATTAATCACATCGTGATTTCGTGTTTTGGGGATTATACCTTCAAATGTCATAAGATATCCCGATATCCGAAGTCTCGAAATTTTATTAACGATAAGTGTGATTAACTAACGCATTAACGATGATTATCACGTAATTAATCCTTCGCTAAATAATGACTAGAATAAATTCAAATTTCATCTGTGCTTTTCCCGAAAATTAATGACATTAATGGTTGATTATGACAATCATTCCAAGTGAGATCATAGACCATCGCCGAAATCTTATTCATTAAGGAAAAGTAAATGCTTCATCAGTAGAAGTATTGGAAAATCGACGCAATTAAAGGAAAAGGGTATTGAATTTCAAATTTCACTGTGTGTTTTCACTAAGCATTAAGTTTTCAAGGTAATAAACTTTGTGCATTTCCTGTGACAGATATCAGAGCTCTGAGACTTGATACCATGGCTCCTCGAAAAGAAACTAAAGCGCATGGTGAAGGGTCAAGCCAAAACACAGATATCCTCTCCGACACTTCACCCAGAAGCATAGACACCATTAAATATTGGATGCAAGTGTTCCATATTCTATAGTATGAATTGTTCAATTGCCTAGATGACTCAGGTGATGATGAGACGGAGGACCTAGCTACCAAATACAAATTTTTTGCCCAGTCAGAGCTACTTAAGATAGCGACAAGGCCTAGGCTCTTTCCCTACAACGATATGATCGGTTGGGCGTTGGAGAATGTAGACATTCCTACCAGAACCATTTTCAATTCACAAAAGGTTGCAGTTGGGTCTTTCTGGCCGAAACACCTACAGGTGATGTACAAATTGTCTCTGGTATCCAATTTCGTTTACAATGTCAGTTTCCTAGTAGACTTTAACAAGAAGGAATGTGACCAATACGAAAAAAACCTTCTCGATTTAATTAAAGACTAGTACTCTCTCCCCGAGAAGTTCAGAGCTGATTCCCATGGTATATACCCAGTTTCCACACTAGAACCTCACATAATGTACATAGCAATGATGATGTGTAGACTCTGTGAGAAAGAAGACAAAGCCCATTTCTTTTTACAATGGGTGCCCATTATGCACACAATGGTCGAGGGTTATTCTTTTGATTGGGCCAGGATATTGTCAGATAGTTTGGTTAAAGATATTATAGCATATCAGTCACTAAACTCCAAGGGGAAACCAGCTCAATTTTTCATGTCGGCTTATATCATGGACGTCGTCTGTTCTATGGTGCCTTTTCCATTGATGGGCTGGAGCTAGACTCCAAATAGTGTTGAACCCATACATAGTTATCATTCAAAGCTTTGGGAAGACAAGGCGAAATATTTCTTTTATGAAATCTGTAACTGGGTGGTGGTGCCAATGCACACTGTTGGTTACCCACCTCCCAGAATTTTTGAAAAAATAGTGACTAATCTGGGCAAGATAGCAAACCAGTACATCAAGGAGCATTTATCCTATATTAGGGTTTTCGGTTGTTCGGTTCCTCCACATGCTCTGCCTAAATTTTTACCAGACCGATTGGTGTGTCGCGAAGTAACACATCAAACTGTTCTTGGAGGGATCAGTAAGGAGCTCAAAGTAGTACAGAAAAAGGTATGGCCATCTTTTCCCTTGCATATTGGTACATTTTCTCTACTGGATTTCGGCCATTCGAAAGTGGAGGCCACAACCCTAGGATAAATCAAATCGATCGACATCAAATTCAAGAATCACGATCTGCAGAAGATCGTAGGTAACCATATGGCCAGCTGCAATATGAAAATATATGAACATGAAGATTCTCCTTAGGATGAAATATTCCAAGGAGCGAGGTCCTATCAAGAGTTTTTGGATTGAATTCAATCTTTGACATGAGATAAAATGGCCAATTTTTATAATTTCCAGAAACATCAAAGAAATGGCCTCCCCAAAATATTGCAAGGGGAAACCCCAACACTTCCAGCCACACAAAAAATGGATACCCAAGGGTTAGAAACAGGGAGCTCTAGTGGACAGGATGCCCGAGAAAATTTGGAGGAAACTGAGGCCTTGGTAAAGAAGGCAAAATAAAAGCCACAGTCCACATCTGGGAAACCAACATAGCCGAAAGTAAAAATATGGCTAAGGAAGTCAAAGAGGCTTGTGAAAATGATTTTCATTCACTTGACAAAGAGTCATTAGGCCTCAACAAAGATAGTATATCTGAAGTACTAGGACAAGTTCATATAGCAAAGCATCAACTTAACATTAAGACCAACATGGAAGAGGCTCGGGCTGAAATCTTACAATTAAAGCAGATTGATATTACTCAAATAAATAGATGGCTAATGAAGCCCAGTTTGCAACTACAGTCTATAGCTTCAAAATATAGGAGAATGGAAAATATATTTCCTCAATTAGAAAATCAATTATATGCTTTTGAGGCAAATGACTTCTCAGAACCCTCCAGGTTGGTGGTACAATTTGTGAGCAAATGTGTTAAATGTATCGAACAAGGAAAAAACAACACCTCCGAGAACCAATGAGGTAGTCTATACACATCATCTATACAGATCATGATTAGAGATTATCTATTTCAGAGTTGGACAACAGGAAAGAAAAACGCCTCTGCCAACATGATGAAAATGCAAAAGAGATGCAAGTGAAGCGCTTCAGATTTCACTTTTTGTAACCTTTACTATTTTATAAATAAGGAGAATTCCAACCATTTAGGGTTGAGAACCTTTTATATAAATATATATTTAGAAGAATTAACAAAGGCTTCTTATTGTCGTATTGTAACTAAGAAAACTCATTCTTTGTGAGTATTAATACAAGCGCAGACAGGGATTCCAATTTTTTTGCAGTTTGAGTTATGTGCCCTTCTTGTATTTCATATTTCCAGTTTTCTTTATGTTACTCCCTGATAAGTGAATGACTGCAATTTAGTACAACATCTATTGTGATCATATTTCATTTAGTTATCTGATAAGCAAGCATTTTTTCCTCTATATTTTCTATCAGCAAATATAAGAGCTGCAAGCTATTTGGACCACTATATCATATATCCTTTCAGGGGTGCATTACACTCTTTCTTCTAATTTAACAAGGTAAGATTCTTCTTTCATTGATGCCTTAGCTTGTTTAATAGTTTTGTAACTTTCTTCATCACCACTTAATTTGATTAATTGACTCAAACGATGAAACACGACCTTTGTTCCGTTCAACTATTAATTTCATTTGAGGATTTAAATTCTTACATAACTAACGGAGAGAAAAGGAACTCTTAAAACAAATCATTCCTTAATTCCTGATGCCTGACATTATGATTTGAGCCTTAATTTTAATCTCAGGAACAACAAGAACCATAACAAGTAACAATGATCTCGGTTGAAAGGGATTCCAAAACAACAGACAACCATTTCCAACTGTAAACAAAATGAAGCCAATCCCTTTAATCAACACTGTAAAATGAGCAACCAAGCACAAACTTGTGCCTGACCAAAAAGCATGTCGAATGCTTCCATCAACTTCTGGGTGCGTTAAATTCATACTTTTTTATATTTACTAGGTAGTGGTGAAGTTATAGAAAACAATTAATAGCTCAGCGTTTTTCTAAGACAAGGCACATAAAACTTTAATCTTTCACCAGTTCTCATAAAAACCCACAGGGTCGAAATAATGTGTATACACTAGCCACATAGACGAGCATGGTGTGAGAAAAATTAATAACATAAACATGTATTAACAATCCATATACAGGGTACTCACAAAGCTCATATATTGGGTAAACCATGATAATCAATTTTAACAGAGAGACCAGACCCAAAACCCAATCCATAATCGAGCAGGCTCCACTACAAATTTTATTCAAAAATTCTATGTGAATATTACACAGAGCAAGAAGATCATGACCATTTTCTTTTTTAAGTGCCAACATTCCAAAACCACCGCCATATGAAACTTAGGATGCAAACACCAATACACAATTCAAAATATCATAATAGCTTAAGAATCACATAGACTGCGAGAAACTTGAGCCAAAAATTGATTCAAAGCACAGAGTAACTATCATGGATGGAAGAGTAAAAAAACCCATACCTGGAAAAACCTGGACGAGGAAAAACAAGATTGCATATCTCCTTCATGACCGAACAAGGTGGAACAACAACAACTACCAGAGCCAAAACAAAATGCAAGAATGACTAGGGTGACGGGCTCGAGGGGAGTTTGAGTGAAGTGCAGTAAATGCACGTCGCTTCTCCCTTCCAACCTCATTCAATTCAAAGTATGAGTCAGGCAAATTCACCATAGAAATATACCATTATTCAACCAAATATTCATTTCC
Source organism: Picea sitchensis (assembly GCA_010110895.2). Lineage (NCBI taxonomy): Eukaryota > Viridiplantae > Streptophyta > Pinopsida > Pinales > Pinaceae > Picea > Picea sitchensis. The sequence goes on from SNQJ01S0075696.1 coordinate 15,878, forward strand.
ATATCACTTTTGCAAAGTGCGTCACCCCTTTGTAATGTCAACTTCTTTTAAAATAGCAATGCTCTAGGAACATAACCCAATGTGAAACCATTTATGAAAATCAAACAAGGCACATAACCATAGTAGCACGAGTCAAGAGCACCCATCCTTTTTCATAATAATACACAACTTTAGAACTTGAATATAGTTCTTCCATCCAAAAGGTCAGCATTATTAACTTCTATCAAAGACCATCCAAACCATTTAATGCCATGTTTAATACAATATTAAAACCAAAACTGGATTATAATTCTTTCATCCACATGGCAGTCTTAACATATTTTGTCAGAGCTCATCAAATCCATTTAGTGTCGTATTTTAATACCATATCATCACATGTTACCACAAAATTTTAAACCATGATTTGAAACAAATGAACTGTAGAAGATTGTGTTGGTACCATCACATAGGCAACAAAATATAAGCGCAGCATATCCACCATAACGCCATAAGTCTAACAAGGGGGTCCCACCTACTAGTTTATAATTAATATAGTTAAATAATAAGCTTGGAAATCATTTGCAAGCATAGTATTCATCATTTCACTTTTAAGCATCAACAAACTGGCGAATCCACTGGGAAATTTGTTTCCAACAGATTAAGAACTCAGAATGTTTGGTTTTGCAGAACAGGTGAACAATAGATCAAAGAATTATATACCAGAATGATTATGCAATGGGGGAAGTGAGGCAGTTTAAGGGAAAAAAATGATTTAAGACTTTGGGAATAGCTCATGAAAAGTGTTACATATGAGGGGTTTATGCCTGTATGCATAACATTCCATTGGTCACAGTGAAAGCATTTATTTTTTTTAAAGAGAAAAACTTTCGATGTGCTCTTTCTGAATCTCAGGGTGGAGGGAAGAAAAGGGAAGACGGAAAGTAGGGATGAAAATCCAATTATCTATCTAACAGTTGTACTGGAAGCAGAAATAAATTTCAGTGATGTCTAAAAGGGGAACATCATGACGGTTGTGTAACCTAATTTTTATTGATTAACAATACTTATAGAATAGCATCGTTGTGGAAAAACTGATCCAAAGTTTATTTCTAAAAAGAAAAGAACTTAATAAAATAAAAATAGCAGAAATGAAACAGGAAAAAAATAAAAAGAGAAAAGCAAAATTAAAGCAATGAAACAGAAAATTATAATGCAGAAGTAACCTTTATGCAGCGTTTTAACTCTCAAACTGGTTCCACATAGTGTTTCAAGTGGGAATCGTTGGTACTATAGGAAAATAATCACTCTTCCAAGTCTTTTAGAAGATACGAATTTGTGCCTAGGACAAAAGCAATTTTAAAAGGACCCAACCATAATTTTTGAAAATTTGAATGTCTTCCTCTATCAGCGTGGGTTGAATCCCAAAGAAAGACTTTCTCATTTACCTTAAATCTGACGGTCTTTTGTGCTTTTATTGAAATATTTTTTTACGCTTTGTTGTCTTCTCTCTATGTTATCCAAGGAAAACATACTTTGTTCCTCTAAAGCTAACAATGCATGTATTCTTTGAGAGACATTAGAAAAATTTAATTCTTTGATCTGTAGCATCAACCGTAGAGAAGAAAGTTCCATCTCGGTAGGAAAAATAGCTTCTTGACCATAAACAAGTTGAAAGGGAGTGCAAATTGTGCTTACCTTGGTAGTAGTGTGATATTTTCAAAGGGCATAAGTGAGGAGGGTGTGCCATTGACAAGGTGTATCTTCAATAAGCCTCTTGATAATTCTAACCAGATTTTTGTTAGTAGATTCAGCTTTCCCATTTCCTTGAGGGAAATAAGTTGATGAGGTAAAATGTTTGACTCCCATCTTAGCTAGAAACTGAGTCATCTTAGAAGAAATGAAAGCGGGACCGTTGTCTGTAATAATTTCTAAAGGAATGCAAAATCTAGAGAAAATATTAGTTTCAAGGAAAGAAATAACCTATTCATCCTGTGAATGTTTAAGTGGGATAGCTTCGGTCCATTTCGTAAAATAATCTGTGGTTATCAAGATAAAAACATTCCCTGTTGAAGATAGAGGATTAATAGGATTGATAAAATCCAGACCCCATTTAAAAAAAGGAAACTCAGGGAGGACAGGTTGCAGAGGCATGGCAGAAAGGCATTCTTTCCCAGCGAATTTTTGGCACTTGTCACAAGATCTTGAAAAGTTATAAGAATCTTGAAAAATTGAAAGCCAATAATACCCTTTTCTGATGATTTTAAAAGAAAAAAATTTAGCAGAAAAGTGGCCACCCACATAAATAACAGAATCTGAAGATCCATGGGTTTCTTGTAACAATTTATGTGCTTCCTAATTATTTACACACTGAAACAATATACCATCGGCATATCTCTTGAATAAGAAGTCTCCTAAAATAACATATCTGGAAGATTCAAGACAGATCCTTCTCCTTTGATGAGTATCTAAGCTATCTGGAAATTTCTGATTTTGCAAGTAATATACCATATTTTTATACCAAGGGTGGTCAGCTATAGGAAGGATTTGATTATCAATGTAAAATAGTTTTGAAAGAGGATTATCTTGTTCGTCAATTTCTTCACTTGCTTCAGCATGTTGAGCCAAGTGAAGGGATAAGTCTCGTCCCTTAATTTTTTTCGAAGTCATGATTGTAAAAATCATGCTCCTAGATCTTGGCAAGCCAATGTGCAAGCTTCCCTGAAAGATAAGTTTGTGAAAGAAAAAACTTGACAGCAGGCAAAGGGACTTTTACCAGTGTGTGCTTTCCTAGAATAAAGTGGCGAAATTTTTCCATAGCTTTAACAAGAGTTAAAGAATGTTTTTCAACATAAGAATATTTGAATTCGTCATCTGACAAGATTTGACTCATGTAATCTACTGGTTTTTCATTATTCTGGTCATCACATTGTATGAGAATAGCAGAAACGGCTTCCTCCATGGCATTAGTGTATATAATAAAATCTTTCTTGAAATTTGGCTTCACCAAAACCGGTGTGGAACTAATTTCCTTCTTAATCCTTACGAAGGCATTCTCGATGTCATCAGTCCAAGAAAAGGAGTGATCTTTTTTGAGTAGATTGTGAATTGGTTTGACCATTACAGCAAAATCAAGAACAAATCTACGGAAAAATTTGATAATGTCCATAAAGGCTTGAACCTCCTTTTTGGAAGTGGGAGCAGGAAGATTTAGAATAGCAACGATCCTTTCAGGATCTATGCTTATTCCTGAATCAAAAAAAATATGCCCAAGGATCTTGCCCTTTGTAATGCCGAAAATAGACTTAGAAGGATTTAAATAAATGCTGAAATTTCTTCATCGCATGAGAACTTTTCTAAGATGACCAAAATGATCTAATCAGTTCTTTGAATATATCGTCAAGTCATCAAGATAAATCTAAATAATCTTACCAATCAGATCGTCAAAAGCTATTTGCATAGCTCTTTGGAAGGTGGCACCTATATTAGATAAACCAAAAGTCATTTGTTCATAAGAAAATGTGCCCCAACATGTAGTGAAAGTGGTTTTTTATTTATCAGTGATTTTTACCTTGATCTAATTATAACTAGGAAAACCATTAAGTAAGCACATAATTTGTGACCCTACAACTTGCTGCAAAATCATTTCCATATTAGGGAGAGTAAAATGGTCTTTTACGCTCGCTTTTTTTAATGCATGGAAATAAACGTATAGAYGGATTTGATCATTTGTTTTCCGAACGGGAACCAAATTGGAAACCCACTCAGAATACTTAACAGGAAAAATTATCCCAGCTTTCAAGAGTTTTTCCAACTCCTTCTTAATAGTAGATTCAAGTGCGGGGTTAATGGGTCTTTGTTTTTTCCTAATTTCTTTTATACCCTCCTTGATAGGAATGGCATGTTGTATAAGAGCAGGATCAAAACCAATAATATCGTCATAAGACCAAGAAAAAACATCTTTAAATTCACAAAGTAACTTAGTGAATTTCAACTTTTTCTCCACTAGAACATTGGGCACATATCTTAACATTCTTTGGGGAATCAGGTGTTCCAATGTTCAAGGAAATGGTTTCACCCACTTTCCTTTTTGACTCCTCTTATTTATGATTTTATTTGTTGCCTACATCACCCGATGAAAATGAACTTTCTAGAGGAGTCAAACCCTTCGGAATTTTGTTGTTTTCCATGTGTATAATCTCCTTGGGATTATATGGTTCATTTTGTATGAAAGAACAGATGTTTTCATCACTAGGGAAGGCATGTCATGACTCTACATTGTCATGGATATGAGGACGATATAAATATTGAAAATTACAATCAGATCTTTATGGAAAAAAAWTTCAAGTAGGAGAGGCTACAAAAACAGCTAACATGTCAGCCATTGAATTCAATTCYCTTTTAACATGAGTGATGTTAAATCATAATAATTTYGAGTTAATCATCCAAAAATATTGGGTGTATCATTTCATTAACTTGTTGCTAGGAGAATATATTTTACGTACAAGGTTCACAACAAGATCGGAGTCCCCAAAAACTGTAAGGTGTCCCCAACCTAAATTATAGGCATTTTCAATGCCTAGCAATAATGCTTCAAATTCGGTGACGTTGTTTGTGCAAGCAAATTCTGACCTATAGAAAAAGTTGTGAATTTTACCTACAGGTGAGTACAAGATAATTCCAACTCCATTACCTTCATTGGAGCATGAGCCATCAAAGTGCATGTGTCGCATACCATCCTCTAGATCGATTTGTTCTAGGGTAGTGTTATCCTCATCTACAAAGATGGAGTACACTCCTAAATCCTCCTCGACATAGTTTACATTAGGCTGTGGAATGCTTTCTATGTAAGGAGAGATTATTCCTTCCCTTAGGACTATGATATTCTTTCCATTCCTAGGAATGGATAAGTGTGTCCCGTCAAGTAAAAGATATCCACATGTCAAGGCTTTCTAGTCTCTTCCTAAGATAATAGAATAATTACTTACTGGCATGTCAATTACTTGGATATTAATGGTTGTCCTTATTTCAGGATGTGCGCACATAACCAAAGTCATGTCTTTGATTTCTCCCATAGTCGACTGTTGTAGACTATTATATGAGAGCATGCTTCTATAATTTTCATTAGTACAAGATAAGCCTAGCTCTTCCATAATAATTTTTGACATTACGCCTGGGACCGAACCACCGCCAATTAGGCAACAATGGGCTATTTTGTCCTTAATTTTTATAGAAATGAAAAATGGGGGGGGGTTTATAGGGTGTCTAAAATTATTTACACCTACTTTATTTACAATAGAATCCTCTTCTTTTACCTCTTCAGAGATATTGGCTATGGTGGAAACTTTTCCTTCCATGAAATGTTTTAGATGCTTTTGTTGCTCCGGGACGGCAACCATGTCTAGAAGAGTAGCATCGGCCTTGATATTATCCAATTGGTTGATAATGTTATATTTGGAAGTGGGAAGGTGGAGGGAATTCCTTTACTGTCAAGAATTTTAGTAGCTTGTTCAATAGCATCTTGCGAAGATGAGCTTGGGATAGAATAAGTACGAGGGGGATCATATTTTCCTTTTGAAGCATAGAATTTATTCCTAGTGTTTATGATCATGACATCCTCTAGTTCTTCCCAATCTAGAACAACAATGGTAGTTTCAGGCCTTTTTCCAAATATTTTATCTTTGGCACTCTTCTTTACCTCACAAGTACTTTCCTCGTGATTTTCCTTGCAAATGTTACACCAACTACGAGGCATGATGGCCTTGGGATGAAAGTCATTTTCATTAGTATTCCTAAAAGATGGTGAAGAAGATGATTATGCCCAAGAAGTAAGTGAAGGGACATTTCCATTTCACTCGTATGCTATCATCCAGTTATTCATATCCTATACAAGTTGTAAGAGGGCAGACATGTATGTTTGTTTAATTGAGTCTCCCTTGGGAAGACTTGTTCTTTCCACCTGTTCTTCATACTAGACAAGTATGAAGATTGGAACCAAGATTTTCAATATCTGTTTCTTCAAGTCTATGCTGATAAGGGGAAGGTAGAGCATTATAGTAATGCAAAAAAGCGGCTTGGTTCTGGGGGCGAATAAGTTCGGGAATTTGATTATACAACTTGGTGAAAAGAAGGTTGAAAGGCTTGATAGTCTCACTGTCTTTGTATGAAATGTTATTGTATTCCCTTAATTGTTTGGCTGGGCTCCTAGACTTCCCATAGGTGGATTTAAACTAGTAAACTAACTCTTCCCAAGTGGAAAGAATCTTGGGAGGGAGATCGAAGAAATATGTCATTGCTTTCCCTTCGAGAGAGTTGACAAATAAGTGCATACAAGTATCATTGTCATTAGCTCCTATATTGTGACAGCCACTAGAGAATTCCACCAAGTGTTCATTTGCAGTGACTGTGTTATTTCCTAAAAAATTAGGAAGATGTTCTTTAAATTTTGGTAACGGACGAGTGGCAGGTGTTAGGTTTAAGGGAGAGGATACATGCCACAAGGTGGTAGTAGTGTCTTCCTCGAATTGAAAAATCCCATACTTTTTTATGACCTTAGCATGGTTAGTAGTTGATTGGGAAGGAATCTAATGGATATACAAGCTACCAATCATTGATGAGGTCGAAGGTTGATAAGATGAGGCACCTCCACTACCACCAGAGCCACCCACAAATGCAAATTTTTGAATGATGGGTAAGGGTGAGAAAGATGAACTAGCTGAATCAGGCAAAGTTCTCCTTAGAGTACCTTGTTGGGTTGACAAAACAACATTTCTTCTTCCTATTTCAGTGATAGGAGTGATTTCAAGAGATAATCCTCTTCTTCTCCTATAAATACGAGGATTTAAGGACATGAAAAAAAAGATCAAAACTTTAGGAAAAAGAGAGCTACAGTTGATTCCTAGGTTGCCTTTTCCTGGCCTCCCAGTGTTCTCGAACACTTATGTCTTGTTCAATTACTTCCCACGAGCATTCAAGCTCATCCCGGGTATTAGTGGTTTCTAAGATGGTATTGAATAAATTTAAAGAAATGCTGGGTTGTTCTTTAAGACCGTGCTCAATATTGGGTTGCCTTGTAACAGGTACTGTCATGAGGAAAAGAAAACAGTCAAAGAATCAAAAACAAAAGTAGAAATATTCAATGATAATCATGAATACAATCAACTGAAGAGATATGGAAGATCTCCCCAATATGGTCACCAAAATAAATGTCGAGGAAAAGGTATGTATTACCTTACTCAATCATTTTCGAATATTTCCTAAGTAGGACAACATAGTCGGGAATGTCACCCTGGGTTTTATAGCCTCAAAAATATTCTCCCAATCCGTAAGTATTAATTACTAGGATTGAGGTTGATTTATTAATGAAAAGAATGTTGCAATATAAAATAAAATTAATATAAGTTTCTGAAATGTACACAGATTATAGAAAGTAAACATGGAGATCAAAAAGAGAAAAGTAACCAAGTCATAAATACACATATATGAGACAGAATAGTAATCTGATTTATTTCAATCTGAGATATCAAAAGTGGTTTTCTCTTTACAAAACACTTGTGAGTTGGCATGGAACAAATTATGATTTAGAGATCCTCGATGAACACCATACAAAAAGACTATGACAATCAAGTAAAACTGAAATTTATAATTTGAATCAGCTTTCCACAAACTGCTTCCATTTTGACTCTGCAAGATATCATTTATCAACCATGAAACTTAATTCACAAACAGACAATAATACACAGACTATCAAGGATGGATCAACACTTCTAAAACAAGTGTCTGAAAAGTTTGGTTCAGTCTTGAACCTTGCTGTCTATAATAAGACCATGCTGTCAAAAAGAGAATTAGGCTTTGAATAAACTCAAGAATGAATGAAAACTGAAACTATCTCATGAAACCAAAAGAGAAAACCTTAGTCTTACTTTCTCCTTCTATTCTCCTCTTGTCTCTTCTTCTCATTCATCTTTTATTCTTTCCAAATAAGTTGAAGTAGTTCAACTACTTTCTTTAGTTAAGTTATTTTTTCTTAACTAAGTAGTTTAGGAGAAATAAATAATAATAATATAGTTAAGGGTCTTTAATTAATAATAACTAGGTAGGTGGGACCCCTTGTGACTCCCGTAAATATATTATTTTCAAATCATAAAATATAACACAAAGGATAATCATTTAAACCACGTGCCACCCTTGTAGCTCCCTTAAATATCCTCCAAATTGGATATTTTAAATATCAGAAATAATTTATATCATATCCAAAAAAAATATAAATATCCACATTATCCACAAAATACCAAAACAAATTTTTTTGTCCAAACATTTTGAAAACCACTAGCACTATCTTCATCAACTCAAATCATGAAAACACATAATCTAAAAACCATACTTGCCACTCTGGGAGGCAATTTTTATTTTTTCATTGTTGTTTCCCTTTGATTTCTTGAAAGTAGCCCGTGGTTGGTTACACCCTTGGGCTTGTATCTCATTGATAACATGGGAACAATCATCATTCAAATGCATGTGGGAAGACACAGATTTTGAGGAATCATCGGAGGGAGAAGAAGGGGATTTTATCGTTTTTCCTTTATCTTGCACGGGTTGGGGAACATCAATTTTTAGTCTTTTACTAGCATGTGAGGATTGAACAGGTGAATCAGCATGGGAAATATGGACATTGGGATTGACAGGTGGTGGGAGAGGTTATGACATATTGGGCCAACCACGATGGTTAGAGAAAGTTGGGTTGACTATCTCTTTCCATCCATCATTTGCGGGGACTTTCGGTTGCAAGGAAACGTGGAGGAATGGGAATGTCAGGGATGTTCTGAGGTTGGAAAGGAGGTATTTTTGGGCAAGGGTTCACTATTCCATGACCAATCCAGTTAAAGAACCCAGCTTGGAACATCTGGTTCAATTCTTTGGGATCAACATCAAAATGGATGGAAAATTTAGGCCTTCTAGGACCTCGGTTCCAATTTCCCATGCCTCTATTATTTCTTCCATTATTGCCCCGACTGAAAAAGCTCATCCTGTAGAAACAGTTCATCGGTAAAGAAGCTCTGAATAAACCATACATGACACTCTGCTACATGAATAAAAAATTGGTTCAAGAATTGACACGAGATACATGCAAATCCATCCATATCAAACCATTCATTAATTGTCGAGTGAATAGGGGATGATAGAGTTCCTGGGAAATATGGAGGGAGTGTTATTAGAAAAAAGTGGTATAATGATAGGGGATTAATACATGAAAATTATTTGGCAAGTAATACACAATTTACTGTGTAATAAAGTATCAAAATATCAGTCACCAACCCTTGTTGTGTTATCCCTTTGTCGCTTTTACACAGACATTTCCTTTTAAATTTATTTCACAGAACAGGGATGTAATAAATGAAATTGGGATTACGAGGGGAATGTAATGAGCAAAAAATAATAGAATGACATGGAATTGATATGGATATTGTTCAATTGAAAATAAATCAAAACACGCAATCAAAACATATCTTTGTACAGACCTTCAAAGTTTAACACCGTTCACTTTTTCAAAACAATAATTTAAACTGTTACTTTCGTTGACAGATTGCTTGTTGGCTTCCAAACAATAATCTTTATGCCCATAATTATTTAATTATAGCAGCCATTTTATCCATATAATCATTATATGACAATCATAACAAACGACATTGCAATCACTATAAGAAACCACAATATCCTTTGGCCCACAACCATACATTAACTCCAATGTTAAATCCTTTAAAACCAACAGAAACACACATAGTGTTTACAACCATTTATATCCATCATTTATTCCAACACTGTTCAACACAATCAAACTAGTCATTATAACTCCCATTCGGGAGTCAAACGATTCACACATAGGTGTCCCTTTTAATACAATCAACATAACAATTGAACCAAATAACATTCAATACTTCAAGCCCAAGCTTCAAATAAATAAGTATGTACATACTTCTTCTAGAATTTCCAAATGAGGAACTCAACAAAATCGTGCCCAAGTAACCAAGAACGCACAATGCTCCCATCAACCATTGAACTGGCATAAAACAATATCAATGTAATATTTAGGGTTTAAGATAGCAAGTGGAAGGTATAAATAGGTTGTTCAACCAACTGATACCCTATCAAAAATTACCACATAACCATAACATGTAACAATGCTCTTGGTTGTAAGGGCTTCCAAAAAAATAGACAACCATTTCCAACAGTAAATAAAATGAAGCCAATACCTTTAATAAACACTGTAAAATGAGTGACCAAGCACAAACTCGTGCCCGACCAAAAAGGATGCATAATGCTTCCATCAACTTCTGGGTGCGTTAAATTCATACTGTGTAATATTTACCAGGCAGTGGTGAAGTTATAGCAAATAGCTAACATCTCAGGGTTTTTCCAAGACAAGGCACAAAACACTTTAATCTTTCACCAGTTATCATAAAAACCCACAGGGTCGAAATAATGTGTATACACTAGCCACAGAGATGAACATTGTGTGAGAAAACTTAATCACAGAGACATGTATTAACAATCCATCGACAAGGTACTCGCAAAGCTCAGAGATTGGGCAAACTGTGATAATCAATTTCAACAGAGAGACCAGACACAAAACCCAAGCCATAACCAATCAGGCTCCACTGCAAATTTTATTCAACAATTCTATGCGAAGATTACACAAAGCAAGAAGATCGTGACCATTTTCTTTTTTAAGTGCCAACATTCGAGAACCACCACCATATGAAACTCAGGACGCAAACACCAATACATAGTTCAAAATATCATAACATCTTAATAATCACATAGACCACGAGCAACCTGAGCCAAAAATTGATTCAAAGGGAAGAGTAACTATCATGGATGGAAGAGTAAGAAAACCCATACCTGGAAAAAACTTGCGCGAGGAAAAACAAGATTGTATATCTCCTTCATGACCAAACAAGGCGGAACAAAAACAACTACCAGAGCCAAAACAAAATCCAAGAATGAATAGGGTGATGGGCTCGAGGGGAGTTTGAGCGGCTTCTCCCTTCCAACCTCATTCAATTCAAAGTATGAGCTAGGCCAATTCACCATAGCATTATACCATTAATCAACTAAATATCCATTTCCATATCACTTTTGCAAAGTGCGCCACCCCTTTGTAATGTCAAATTATTTTAAAATAACAATGTGCTAGGAACATAACCCAATGTGAAACCATTTACAAAAATCAAACAAGGCACATAACCATAGTAGCAAGGGTCAAGAGCACCCATCCTTTGTCATAATAATAAACGACTTTAGAACTTGAATATAGTTCTTCCATCCAAAAGGTCATCATTATTAACTTCTATCAAAGACCATCCAAACTATTTAATGTCATGTTTAATACAATATTAAAACCAAAATTGGATTATAATTCTTTCATCCACAAGGAAGTCTTAACATATTCTGTCAGAGGTCATCAAAGTTATTTAGTGTTGTATTTTAATACCCAACCATCACATGTTACCACAACATTTTAAACCATGATTTGAAACAAATGAACAGTAGAATATTGTGTTGGTACCATCACATGGGCAACAAAATATAAGCACAACATATCCACCATAATGCCATAAGTCTAACAAGGGGGTCCCACCTACTAGTTTATTATTAATATAGTTAAATAATAAGCTTGGAAATCATTTGTGAGCATAGTATTCATTGTTGTGCTTTTAAGTGTCAACACTTGGTTCTAACCTTAGCTATATTTCACCCCAATTTGTTGAAGCAAGTGCCTTACAGTGAAGGAAGCATATAAAATCATGGTTAGTCTAGCTAGCCACAGGAACCAAGCAGAAGGTAACATAAATTATTGAAATTTTCCCATTTGAAATGAATGGACTACATACCCAAGTACCCTTAAATATCCTACATTTGGAGTCATACGACGTGTGGATAGGAATGGACTAGTTGGATTCCCACAAATCAAGATTGAATTTCTTCAACAAAACACTAGAATGTGAATATGATGAAGGAAACAAGAATATGCTACAGGGAATCCAGAATCATGTGTCCGATAGAAAAATATCAGCACTGCAACTCAAGAAGTTTAGCCAAAAAGGTTGTCCCTTGTATGCAATACAAGTGTTAAATGCAGGAGAGAGTGGCAAGTTGAGAATTGAGGATCACCTAGTGTTGTATGAATTCAAAGATGTATTTCCATTGGAGGTACATGGATGTTCTTCTAACTGAGACATTGATTTTTCCATAGAACTTGTACGAGGAGCAGATTCGGCATCTAAAGTTCCCTATAAGATGAGCACACCAGAGTTGTTGGAATTAAAGGTGAAATTAAAGGAGATGATGGATAAAGGGTATATTATGTTGAGTGCATCCCCATGGGGAGCACCAACATTGTTTGTAAAGAAGAAAGATGGCACCTTGTGGTTTTGTACTAACTACAAGCAATTAAACAAGATGGCCATCAAGAGCAAGTACCCACTACCCAGAATTGATGATCTTTTTTATCATCTCAGAGGAGCTATAGTATTTTCTAAAATAGACTTGAGATATGGATACCATCAAGTCAAAATTAAGGATGGGGATATCTTTAAAATTTTCTTTAGAACGAGGTATGGATACTATGAGTTTGTGGTGGTTCCTTTTTGGTTTACCAATGCACCATCCACCTTTATGTGTTTGATGAATAGTATTCTCAACAAGCATTTGGACAAGTTTGTTCTTGTATTCATTGATAATATTCTGATATATTCCAAGACCAAGGAAGAGAATGAAGAGTGTTATAACCCTATATTTCATAGGATCAATTGGTGACTGGAAATTTTTACTCCTGATGTAGTTTGGTTGTAAATAATATTTCATTTTTTGCAAATTATTTTCAAAAAGAAAGAAAAAGAAAAAGAAAAGAATAAAAGAGGGCATAAAAGAAAATGATATGGCCCAGTGAAATAATGATGACTCATCCATACAGTTTAATCATGGTTAAGTTTTTTTGAATTTATGTTGATAGGCTTAGTGAATAAGACTTGGCTAAACTGTTTAATCTTAGCCAAGTAAATAGGTTAGTTAGCGAATAAATTTGATCAAACTGTTTGAACTTGGTCAAATATCCCCAGGGTAGAGGAATTTATTGGCCCAACAGTGTAATCTGGGCTAAATGGGTAGGTAGGTAGGACAGGACATAGGCTAGCCAGTTTTTCCTTCAATAAAACATGCATGATGTTCGATGAAATTCATGATTTTGATGTTTGAAGTGTGTTTTCTAACTCCATGGTGACAAAAT
>SNQJ01S0075696.1:43667-71942 GCA_010110895.2 Picea sitchensis
TCAAGGTTAGTCGGATTAAACATCAATATCATATGACGTAAATAATTATGCAATCCTCCTATATATTTGAGAAGAGTTTCCTGAGTGTAGAGAGGTATACCAAGTACCAAGGCTCTTTTTTGAAATTCCTATGTGTATTCTTGCACACTTTGTCCCTTACCTTGCCTCAGATTCTGCCAATCCATCATAGCTTGTTGCATATACCCTAATGGATAAAATTGTTTTTTAAGTGCTGAAATGAACTCATACCAAGAGGAAATGATTTTGCCTTTTGTGGCAATATCCTCTTGAGATCTGCTCTCCCACCAAATGAGAGCAGTCCCTCCAAGTCGGAGAGAAGCCAACTGAATTTTAACATCATCTTCAGTAAACTTTTGAATCCTACAATAAACTTCAATTTGACGGATCCAATTGTCCAGTTTTTCATCATTAAGCTCTCCATTATACATAGGTAATTCAAACTTAATGTCAAGCTTTAAATGAGGCATATTAAGATCAACTTTTGTTTTTTGTTTTTCAAATGGAGAAGGAATAGAACCATCAAGAAAAGATGGAGAAGTTGGTGGGGTTTTAGGAGGTTCCTCACCACCTCCTTCTTTTTTACCTTCTGTATGAGATGGTCCACCTTGTTCACATTTCTTTCGATCTTAATAGAGCTCCTCTACCATCGTTTGCATTCTCATTAAAGCTTTCAGAAATTCCCCTTCAGAAATGATAGAAGAAGTTGCTTCTTCTCCTTTTGGTGAAGACATCCTTCCTCTTCTTGAACCAATCTCTGGATCAAACTTTTCAAGTTCTCCTTCACCATGCTGAAGCTTGGACCTTGTTTACATAAACTCAAAAATGCATTGGTTAACCTCGCTCTGATACCAACTTGATCTGAAAATTAACTTGATCTAACATTCAAGATCTTTAACCATTATTTGCATGTGAATTTTTAACTATTAACCACCTTTGTAATGCAAAATTAAAGAACATCCATCAAGCACATGAGCACATAAACATGTAAGCAAACCATCTATGAACAAGAATTGGTAACGGAGTTCATCAGACCCCCTGGCTATGTCTCCAAGCCACTTTCCAAATGGGAAGGCCGATAATTTAAGTATTCAAATGCTTACAAAGTGAATTCTGAATTCTGCCTGTCATATACAGTAACAGACTTCAACAGCAGCTGCAAGATGAAATTCTGAGACTTTAAAGTATGAACATGGATACCTTTCTATGTATCCGAAAGATTCTGTGAGCACTTTTCTGTCTGGATTCCTGAATGCAAAAACTGAAGTTGGATCTAGAATCCTTGCGAAAAATTGAGACTTTTGAGTATAAATTCGATATATTTCAGAACTGAACTCAGAATGCCCTTCTTGGCACAATTCCCAAAATCTGCCTTTGATCTGTACAGTATGTATGGCCTCGAGATGCGTGCAAAACCACCTCGGTCCACGTGCAAAACCACCTCAATCACTGTGCAAAACCACCTCGGTTTTCGTATCAGTCTCTGTCTGCATCAAAATTCCCCCTCGGGATCCGTGCCCATGGCTCATTTAAATAATGGAAACAAAACCAAAAGGGGTGTGGGCCATAGGCCACGCGCCCACCCAAATCCCACCAAATTCGGCAATTTTTAAGGTTATTCCACCACCTCTTGCCACGTCTCATGGCGGTGGCACGTTGGTAGATGTGGTGGTTAGGGGGGCGGAAGTCCCGGGGTCAAACCCGCGGGTTCTCCTCCCACAGCATATGATTTTGGCTTTGTCTTGGAGCGATTTGGTTTAATATATGTATATATATTATATGGTTTATAATATGGCATAAATGATATGGTATGGCGCGTTTATAACATATGGCACGTTTATAACATTTGGTTGGTTTAATATATATGTTTGGTCTTTGGTTTATGGCAAAGCTTATAATAACATTTAGATACCAAGGGGGGCCTCGGTGTTGGCAAGGTTGAGGGCTAAGCCCTTGACCACCCCCCTTTTTCCCAACCATGGGGTCATAGTGGCCTGATTCTAAGGTCTTGGGTTCAATTCCCATAGCCCCAAATTACATTTTTTAACCATTTCCAACCATTTTTGACGAAACTTCAACTGCTGATATCTTCATCATCTGGAGGTCGTTTTTCCCGAAACGAACGTCACTGGAAAGCTGTTGACGAGCTCTTCCACTTTGTAAGCTTTACTTTGCATTTTGAATACTTTAACTCTATCTAATTTTGAGATGATCCACCTGGATCATCATCAAGCGGCCACTTTGGAGGCACCTCGTCTTTCAAGGTACAAGTTAATTTTGATATTCTCGTATTTGAAGGACAGATAGATGCGGACGCCTTAGAAAAATGGTTAAATCTGCTAGAAGGTTATTTCTTTGTTCACAATTTCTCCGACAGGGAAAAGATCACCTTCGCACTCCTTAAGGCTCTCCCCCATGTCAAACATTGGTGGGAAACTTACTGGAACCAAAGTTCCACAGAGTGGGATTCTAGAATATTTGGGGCTAAGCCCACTTGGGATATTTATATGGATTCGGTCAAGGAACAATTAACCTATTGGTAACTATGATGACAATACATGATATGGACCACATTGTGGCAAGAGAAGAAACAAACAGTTTTTGAGTTCACAAATAATTTCCATACCTTGTGCACCAATTTGGGTATCAAAGAATATGAGTGGCATCCGGTTCGAGGATTACCCGGCGAGGCTGCATAGGTACATCAAATGAAATGGATTTCTGAGACGTCTCATCAGCGGAAGTTGCCCACACCTGTCGATATGTTGTCAAATTTGAGCAGAAATTTAGAGGCTCTGCATAGGTACATCCAAATCGAAATGGATTTCCTGAACATCTCATCACTGGAAGTTGCCTATCGATATGTTGTCAAAATTGAGCAGAAATTTAGGCACCAAATTAAACAAGAGTTCGTGTCTGTACATCCGCAACAACCAAAGTATTATAAATACAACCCGAACAAACAGCCTCCCGAAAACCCATACAAGCTACAGGTAAAGAAGGGTAACGAAAAGATGAAGGACACTGGAAAGTGGTGTGATTTCCACAAAAGACCCTGGCACAACACTAATGAATTACGCTCAAAACAATCATTGGTTTCCAAGATCAAAGAAAATGAGTCGAACCCTAATTCAGAAAATAATGGAAGAAGACAAATCATCGACACAGACCCCACTGCTACTGTCGCGACCACAAAAATTCAACCAGAAGAACCAACAGATCCTAAAGAGGGGGAGCATCTTTTTCATTCACAGATGTGGGTGAAGGGGACCCCACTACATTTTATCGTTGATAGCAAAAGCCAGAAAGACCTCATCTCAGTAAAAGTCGTCAAGCAGTTGGGATTGTCAATAACACCACACACACAACCATACAACATCGGGTGGCTTCGCCATGGACGAGATCTTTGTGTCAGCCAACAATGTCAATTATCATACGGCATCAACCCTTCAAGGATGAGGTATTATGTGATGTTGCCTCGTTGGATGTCTGTGATGTTCTTTTGGGCCAGCCATATATGTGGAAGCGCCATGTTATTTATGAGTCTCGACCCCGTAATGTCATTGTTACTCTGAGGGGTCATCTCTACAGGATACTAGAGGTAGTTCCAACTATTGTCTCACCTAAACAGTGCCGCAAGGTAGTATCTCGTACTAAAAATTTAGCGTTTTCACAATCTGTTCAAAAGGTGAACAAAAGGACACTGCAGTCTCAGTCCAAGCACCTTCTATCTAGCAGAAGCAGGTCGACAATATTGAAACAAAGAGAAAATATTGAAGCAAAGGTGTATCAAGAGGGAGATACGGTATGGATGTGGGACACAAAGAAAGGAGAACCTAACAATGTTAAGGGGAATGAGCAATTTTGGCTTGGACCTTTCAAAATCATAATGAAGTCAGTCAACGATGCCTACTATTTGTCTACACTGGAAGGAACAAAACGTGCATTACCAGTTAGTGGACGCCTCCTCAAACCCCATGATGGGGCAAAGACTTGAATTCACAGGTAAGTACAGGTAAGATTAGGTAGGCATTTGCATCCATTGTATATACCATTGCATTTCATATTAGTATAGTTGTAGTTTCATTTTTATATTGTATTCTCCCATTATGTATATATATGTATGTTCATGATCATATGTTAGATTAGAGATCCTATTTATTTTATTATATCATATATGAACAAGGGGTGATATCACCACCCTAAGGATTATTGATGCATCTTGTTGATATTTAGCAAACACAGGTCATACCAGAGATGTTGAGGTTCTCATGCGCTTTACGGTGAGAACATGTCCCAGAATTGGAGCCAGATGTTATCCCCTACCATAGGGATAACTAAGGAAATTATGTCTCAAGGCCCACAGGTCCTAGACATGGAGTGTCGAGAGCCGAATGAATTGAGCATGCCCCCGAAGGGCCCCTCTTTTCTTCAGTGAAGTCTATTTATTAGCAGCAGCAGTGTCCATCCCACCAGCCTGGTCCTGAAGTAGCGGTAAGTCTTGCTCCATGAGGTGCTGAGTCTGGGTATCATGGTATGTGTCACTCTGATTCTTGAAGCACTTGAATATGTTGCATTGAATTCTCCTTCATTTCATAACGTTTGCTTCGAAATTATGCTCTTTGACTTGTTCATACCTGGAATGGTGACATGATTCCCTAGTAAGTTGATCTCCCTTTAGGATGGGTTTCCACTGGGTGGGTCTATGAAAGGTCATCGTTTGTTCCCTCCATACTTACCACTTTCCATCTTTATTCATTTCATCTCCCCCTACCTTTGTTCGAGCATTGGGATTTTCCACATTAGAAAGGGTTGTACCTTGCCTTGTGGGAAGAAGGGGCTAAATGCCCAGAGGGTAAAAGTAGTTGGCAATAGTTAAAAGCCAAAGATGAAACCTTTGAGATGTTTCGCCCAGGGAATCCAGAGAAAGCAGTAAAAAGATTCTCAGTAAGAAAAAGGAACCTATAAGATAAACAAACACTCAAGGTATTAGTTGGGGGACAAGAGGTTTCATCACGAGCCGACCTATTATGACCATGGGCATGTAGCGGTATGACACTACCATCTCTCTGGTCACCAAACCAGGGTAGTGGCTCTTGGTGGCATAGCCAAGAGAAAGGTGGTCTCATCACAAACCAGCCTTCTCATCTCCGTGAATTGTTTGTGGATAACATTGTCACTTCTGGTCACCAAGCCAGGAAAGTGTCCCTCAACTCTTCCCTTGAAGCATAAAAGAAAAAGATCAAAAGCAATGAAGCTAAGTATAAAAGGCAATGAATGGGCTAGGAAACAATGGCATCTATGACAAGGTGTAGCTATCCCTCTACAAAGGAACCCACATGTAAGATCTACATTTCCACGTTATCACTACACCCCATGCCCAAACACTCACCCTACGCCACCTCATACACTTACATGACCTGGATTGGTTCTCGCCTTGGAAACACTCCAAACTTAAGGAGGATTAGTCCAATAAGACACCCCAAGACCTTCTCCAAACCTGACTTGTTAAATTGCGTAACGTCTTTGAGCATTTGTCTAGGTAAAGGGGGGTTTGATGCACATGTTTGGGTAATTTAATTATTGGATGTGATTTACATGTTATGATCCATGTGACTTATGAACACCTGGAGGGCGTACTTGTTGTTGTTGCAGGGCCTTGCCCAGTGGATAGGTACACATGGGGGAATTATTAGCTCGGAACGTCATGGGGTTGAAAGCCCACAGATGGATGTTGTAACCCCAACCAGGGGCAAGAAGACATCAGAGATTTCCACCAGGACGAAAGAAGGGTGTTTCCCTTGGAGACACCCTAGCGGACCTAGACCCAGGTGGATCTTGCTCTTCCACCTGGACGTTGACGTTTGAGAGTCCATGACATCACCATCATGACCCTGGATGTTATCCAGAGCTAGGGTTTGCATCTTGAGGGAAGTTATGAGATGGTTGGCACGTGTGGGCATCATCTAGGGCCTTTGGAGGCCAAACGTTCTGCATCTGGAGCCCAATGTTCCACCTTGGGGGCTCAACATCACCCTAGAAGGGCATGGCATCACCCTTGGAGATGATTTAAGATGTCAATTAATTTTATCTATGTAAAAATTGGATTTTGATGTAAATTGGCCAGGTTGACCTTTTATTTGACCTAAATTTAATTGAAGGTCAAAGTTTTGTATAAATAGAGATAAAGTAATCTCATTTAATCATCATAACTCCTCACACAAGAAGGAGTGGTATGAAATTTACGCCTTATTTGGGATTTATTAGCTGAAATAGGGAGGTCCACTTGTCTTGGAGGCTAAAATTTGCAACTTGGATCATTTCTTGGTGAAGTTACTTAGCAATCTAGGGTTTTATTGCTTGATTACTCTTGGTGAAGTAAGTAAATCTGCAATTTTCATTTCATTTTGAATGGTTATGGTATATTTTCATATTCATGTTAAAGATTGTGAAATTGCTTGCTTGACAAACTCTAGGAGTAAAGGACTTAAAATACTACTTCTTTGCTCTTCATTTTCTAGACTTTACTAAAGTGATTTGACCTAGATAAACTTATAAAACCCTAAAATACTCGCACTTTAGAAGCCATTGTCTAATTACTGTTGCTCTTAATATCTTTCAATAGTCTACGGAGGAGGAAGGCGCTAGGGCCTAGAAGTGCCTACTCTCTAGTAGCTCACCCCCTTAAAGTTTGGATCCCGAAAGACTTAAAGTGATAACTCTTCTAAGATCCATTCTTCACTTAGAAAACTATAATCATTGATGTTACTACTTCCAAGAGAAATTCATCACCTATTGACTCCATTACCCCATAAAGGCACTAGTCCACTTGCTTTGGTAAATGATTGATCAAACAAACACTCAAACTCTCTTCCTTGAAGCTTTTGCTAATTTCTACTAACTCTAAACTAGACTAATTCACTAGTTAACTTGTTATTGTTGCAAATCACGGCTACAACCATACTAATCCACATTAATTTGCTGCATACACCTACATAACTTGCATCTAACTCACTCAGAAATTCCTTGTGATAATTGCCAAACAATCTACTTGATAAATGCTAAGTTTACATGATGTTTTCTTGCAATTATGAGCACTAATACTTCTTGTTGTTACAAAAGATTGCTACAGCCATCTAACTACAACAAATTCTCTGCAAAATTGACATTTAATGCTAGCTAGACATTAAAAAAATTGCTTATGAAAATTGATTATCATTCTGCCTAGTTAAAGCTACCTTTTCATTGTCTTTTCAAGCAATTCCAAGGCATATTTTTTGAAGTTGTTATAAAATACTTATTGTTGTTGTAAACTTTCATATTGCTGCAATTTTATATCAGCTAACTTGTATTTCGAAGGTTCATGGTCTTATGAAGCACTAACATCATTTTGTACTTGAAAGTTGCCATATTTTTCTTTGTTGTCTTGTTCTGGGAAGGTACACTTCATCTTTACTATTGCTTCATCTCTTAAAGACCTAAAGAACCTTTTGACTTGAGTGACCGATGACAGGGGGCTATTCTTGCATCCTTGCCTTAGTTTCATCATCCCTTTAGTTCATTGGGGACGTCTCCCTTGGGGTAATCTTGATATACTCCTAAACAGAAATGGGTTTCCTATTAAGGTGACATTGATAGGTCACCCCCTTGTTACGCCAATCTTTCATCACTTGCCTTAGGATTTGGGCAAGTACAGATTGTGCGATAACATTTTTAGCGTCGTTGTCAGGGAACATAGAGTCAATTTTCCTCGAACGACACTTTTTGGTAAGCCTTTATTTCACATAGCTTACCTAGCGACTCCACTGAGGGTAATCTCCTTGTCCATTTGATAATTTCAAGAAGATTATCTAGCGACTCCACAAAGTGAACAAGGAGATATACCAATCGTCCCAGGTCTTACAGAAGAAAGCCTCCCCGAGATTCTCCTATAGTAAAATCATTATTTGGAGACAATCTTCCCTTAAACACAATGTCTAATGCTCAAACTCATACCCTTAATCCGAATTAGGATAATAAGCAAAAACAATGGTCTTCCAAACTTTTTAAAACGTTAGACATGACAAACACTCAAGGATACCCTTGGCAAATGCCCCTAGGTATGAGAAGTGGTTGCTTAAGTTCACTGGCAATGATGTAGTCAACGTCAAGGATCATATGACCAATTTTTGGGCCTTCTTTCAGCTTCATCCTATCAATGATAATGCAAAAGATTTAGCAATGAAATTGTTCTATGCTACCCTCTATGATGGCGCTAGAAGATGGTATAATGGTCTCCTTGACGCTAGTATTACATCTATGGATAAATTAGAGGAAGTGTTCCTCAAAAGATGGAGTGTCAAGGAAGACCCTAACATGTTGCTAATAAGACTCAACAACATCACAAATGCTGAGAATGAAACTGTAAGGGAATTTCATGATAAATTTGAAAGGCTAATACAACAAATCCCATCCAACCATCACCCTTCAAACAATTTTCTTCTCTTTCTTTACACAAAATCCTTTACAGGACGAACAAGTTTCCTCTTCAGAAACAAAGCTCCTAGGACAATCCAAGAAGCCCATGAGATGGATGTGAAAATTGAAGATAACCTATCATCATCCAAAGTAGAATATTTCTCTGCCCCAAGATTCAAAATGGATGTTAAACCCAAAGTAGTCCATAATGTTGAGTCTGCTTCAGATATTGGCGCTAGCTTGGCAAAACTACAATTAACTGTAGATGGCATGGTAAAAACCCAAGAATTAATGATGAATAGGATTGTCAATCTAGAGAGAGCCCAACAACAAGCTCCTAGACCTCCTTATAAGGGGCAATTTCAAAGGGGTACTCAAGGTTTCAAGCCTAAGAATAATCAAGAAGTCTCTAATACTTTAGCCCCCACAAACGTGGTAGAGGAGAACTCGTGGTGCTTACAATACAAAGAGTCACATTGGGAGCATAAATGCCCTCTAAACAATGGTAAACGTGATCAAGTGAATATTATCAATCATACCATTGAGGGGCCAGAATGTTGCCTTAATATCACACTCGAAGAACATGAAGAAGTCATAAAGGAAGCAGTCAGGAAGGTTAGGATGGATGTAATCAATAACCTTGATCAAGAATCGAGAAAAGTTGAAAAAACAAGAATTCCAAGTGTATATTAAACAAAAACGGATGAACCAATTTCTCCCTACTGGACCTACAACTTCACAGCCAAAACCTCCACCTATGAATATACTTCTTCCTAAAACTTCTCCTAAGACTAACAAGATTGACTTGAAATTTGACTTGGAAGGTGCATTGGCCAAAATGCATGTGACCATCCCATTGAGAGAAGTTATCAAAGTTCCATCCATGAAAGAAGGTTTGAAAAAAAATTCAACGTATCAGATGAAGCAATGGACCCTCCTATTATGTTACAAGCAGACCATTTTAGGGTTCAATATGATGTCTTAACAATTGTATGCTTGACTCAGGAGCAAGTGCTAACATGATGTCTTTGAAATTCATGGAGAAACTAGGTCTAAAGGCTACACGGCCTTATAGGAATGTATGCAATTTTGAGTCCAGTGACATACCCATTCGTGGGGTAGTTGAGAATGTTGAAGTACGCCTTGGTAAATATCCTGAGAGAGTGATCCATATGGATATTGTGGTGGTGGACGTCCCTGTTGTGTGTGGAATGCTTTTGTCCAGGAAGTTTGTTGCAATGTTGGGTGTTACATTAGAGATGGATCTAACTTATATCAATGTGCCTATGAAGAATGGGACAATTGAACACCTTCCGAATATGCCAAAGGCCAAGGCCCATGTACAAGAAATTAGCAATGATACTGAGATCAGTGAAACACATGAGCCAATTAAGGAAAACCTTCCTATATTTTCTCCAGAGGATTTTCCTTTCACTTCAAAGGAAGATTTTGATGAGATACAATGGCCAAAGAGAGAAGAGTATCAACAACTCTTAGATAAATATAAGGACAAAGAAGTTGGAACTGTCAAGTTACTAAAGATAGGGGATGATGACATATTGATTAAACCAAGTCAACAAGAAGTCCTTACAGTTGAATCGCACCCTCCTCCCTCAAGACAATATACTAGAGTTATATAGGGAACAACCAAGTTTGAAGCAAAGGAGTATCAAGAGGGAGATACGTTATGGATGTGGGACACAAAGAAAGGAGAACCTAACAATGTTAAGGGGAATGCACAATTTTGGCTTGGACCTTTCAAAATCAGAATGAAGTTAGTCAACAATGCCTACTATTTGTCTACGTTGGAAGGAAGAAAACGCCCATTACCAGTTAGTGGACGCCTCCTCAGACCCCATCACAGGGAAAAGACTTAACTTCACAGGTAAGTACATGTAAGAATAGGTAGGCATTTGCATCCATTGTATATACCATTGCATTTCATATTGGTATAGGTGTAGTTTCATTTTTATATTGTATTCTCCCATTATGTATATATATGTATGCTCATGATCATATGTTAGACTAGAGATCCTCTTTATTTTATTATATCATATATAAACAAGGGGTGACACCACCACCTTAGGGATTACTGATGCATTTTGTTGAGATGTAGCAGGCACAGGTCATACCAGAGATGTTGAGGTTTTCATGCGCTCTACGGTGAGCACATGTCCCCGAATTGGAGCCAGATGTTATCCCCTACCCTAAGGATAACTAAGGAGATCATGTCTTGAGGCCCACAGGTCCCAGACATGGAGTGTCGAGAGTCGGATCACTTGAGCATGGCCTCGGAGGACCCCTCTTTTCTTCAGTGCAGTCTATTTATCAGCAGCAGCAACGTCCATCCCACCAGCATGGTCTTGAAGTAGCAGTAAGTCTTTCTCCACAAGGTAATGAGTCTGGGTATCATGGTATGTGCCACTTTGATTCTTGAAGCACTTGAATATGTTGCATTGAATTCTCCTTCATTTCATAACATTTGCTTGGAAATTATGCTCTTTGACTTGTTCATACCTAGAATGGTGACATGATGCCCTAGTAAGTTGATCTCCATTTACGATGGGTTACCATTAGGTGGGTCTATGAAATGTCATCGTTTGTTCCCTCCATACTTACCACTTTCCATCGGTATTCCTCTAATCTCCCCCTACCTTTGTTTGGGCATTGGGATTTACCACACTAAGAAGGGTTGTACCTTGCCTTGTGGGAAGAAGGGGCTAAAGGCCAAGAGGGTAAAAGTAGTTGGCAAGAGTTAAAAGTCAAAGATGAAACCTTTGAGATGCTTTGCTTAGGGATTCCCGAGAAAGCAGTAAAAACTTTCTCAGTAAGAAAAGGGAACCTATAAGATAAATAAACACTCAAGGTATTAGTTGGTGGATAGGAGGTCTTATCACGAGCCGACCTATTATGACCATGGGCATGTAGCAGTATGACACTACCACCTATCTGGTCACCAAACCAAGGTAGTGGTTCTTGGTGGCATAGTCAAGAAAAAGGGGGTCTCATCACGAGCCAGCCTTCTCATCTCCGTGAAATGTTTGTGGATAACGTTGTCACTTCTGGTCACCAAGCTAGGACAGTGTCCATCAACTCTTCCCTTGAAGCATAAAAAGAAAAAGTTCAAAAGCAATGAAGCTAAGAATAAAAAGCAATGAATGGGCTAGGAAACAATGGCATCTATGACAAGGTGCAACTCACCCTCTACAAAGGAACCCACAAGTAAGATTTACATTTCCTTGTTATCATTGCACCCCATGCCCAAACACTCACCCTACAACACTTCATACACTTACATGACCTAGATTGGTTCTCACATGGGAAACACCCCAAACTTAAGGAGGATTAGCCCAATAGCACACCCTCAGACCTTCTACAAACCTGACTTGTTAAATTGCATAAGGTCTTTGAGCATTTGTTAAGGTAAAGGGGGGTTTGATGAACATGTTTGGGTAATTTAATTATTGGATGTGATATACATGTTATGATCCCTGTGACTTATGAACCCCTGGAGGGTGTACTTGTTATTGTTGCAGGACCTTGCCCGGTGGACAGGTACACATGGGGGAATGATTAGCTCGAACCTTCATGGGGTTGAAAGCCCACAGATGGATGTTGTAACCCCATCCATGGGAAAGAAGACATCATAGATTTTCACTAGGAAGAAAGAAGGGTATTGCCCTTGGAGATACCCTAACGGACCTAGACCCAGGGGGATCTTGCTCTTCCACCTGGACATTGACCTTTGAGATCCCATGACGTCACCATCATGACCTTGGATGTTATCAAGAGCTAGGGTTTGCATTTTGAGGGCAGTTGTGAGCTGGTTGGCATGCGTGGGCATCATCCAGGGCCTTTGGAGGTCAAACGTTCTGCATTTGGAGCCCAACATTCCACCTTAGGGGCTCAACGCCACCTAGAAGGGCATGATAGGGGCTCAACGCCACCTAGAAGGGCATGATGTGACCCTTGGAGACTTACCTAGATGTTAATTAATTTTATTTACGTAAAAAAATGGATTTTTGATGTAAATTGACCATGTCGACCTTTTTGTTTGACTACCAAATTAATTAAAGGTCAAAGTTTGTATAAATATAGATAAAGTAATTTCATTTTATCATCATAACCCTCACACAAGGAGTGGTGAAGTAAATCTGCAATTTTCATTTCAGTCTGAATGGTTATGGTATATTTTCTTATTCATGTTAAAGATTATGAAATTGCTTGTTTGACAAACTCTAGGAGTAAAGGACTTAAGATATTACTTCTTTGCTCCTCATTTGCTAGACTTTACTAAAGTGATTTGACCTAGATAAACTTCTAAAACCCTAAAATACTAGCACTTTAGAAGCCATTGTCTAGTTATTATTGCTCTTAATATCTTTCAATGGTCTAAGAAGGAGGAAGGCGCTAGGGCCTAGAAGTGCCTACTCTCTAATAGCTCACCCCCTTAAAGTTTGGATCCCGAAAGACTTAAAGCGCTAACTCTTCTAAGATCCATTCTTCACTTAGACACGTATAATCATTTTTGTTACTACTTCCAAGAGAAAGTCGTCACCTATTGACTCCATTACCCCATAAAGGCACTAGTCCACTTGCTTTGGTGAATGATTGATCAAACAAACACTCAAATTATCTTCCTTGAAACTTTTGATAATTTATACTAACTCTAAACTAGACTAATTCACTAGTTAACTTGTTGCAAATCACTGCAACAACCATACTAATCCACATTAATTTTTTGCATACACCTACATAGCTTGCATCTAACTCACTCAAAAATTGTTTGTGATTATTGTCAAACAATCTACTTGATAAATGCTAAGTTTGTTGAATTTTCACTATGCTAGGCTCAAGCATGAGGTTTATTTCATTTAGCATTACTTGAATCATAAACAAATGCAGTTACACCATACACAAGTGTTGCAATAACCAAGATCAAAAGAAGAATTACCATGCACGAGAACACAAGAAATATCCCAAGAAGCCCTTCTACTCAAAGGAAGAAAAACCAACAATCATTTGCTATATTCTCAAGAGAAGATCCCCCAACAATAAAACCCTAATGCACACAAGAGAGTGCTCTACAACCTTGAAACTAGCGCCCAAGAGAGGTGCGCACTTCAGCCTTAAATGCACTTGCTGAAATTTCCAAATGACAAGTGAAGTGTGTGTTTCCTCAATGGGGAAATCACATTTATTTATACAAAACCAGACACAACAATAGGTGTGTCTGTTGGCACAACAGGGCCGGCCTCAATAACTCAGAAATATAATTAATTATTACAATAATCCTTAATTATCTTTCATATATGGTGGGGCCGACTTGTACACTTTACATCACAATTAGGGTTAGAAGTAAACCTTACCCTTAGACAATATAGCAAGGGATCCACACGTCCACTAGTGCTCAGCCACTAGGGACACATCCACCTGTGCTCAACCACAAGGATGTCATACTCAACAGATCTCTATCTCAACTGAGTCCACGGGAGAATCATCTGGAGTACCACATCGACTCAACTCTCACACAGAGGAGAATGATACACCCATCACATGGGCACACCCAACACTGGGGGACGACTCAACTCTCACACAGAGGAGAATGATGCAGCCTATCACATGGGCATGCCCAACACTAGGCTCTCTCACAGGTCGAATCAACTCAGTCACAGAGAACGTATCCTGGAGAATGTCTCACGACGCTGCAATCATAAACAAAGTTTACATGATGTTTTCTTGCAATTTTGAGCACTAATACTTGTTGTTACAAAAGATTGCTACAGTCATCTAACTGCAGCAAATTCTCTGCAAAATTGACATTTAATGCTAGCTAGACATTGCAAAAATTGCTTGTGACAATTGATTATCATTTTGTCTAGTTAAAGCTACCTTTTCATTTTCTTTTCAAGCAATTCCACGGCATATTTTTTGCAGCTGTCATAAAATACTTCTTGTTGTTGTAAACTTTCATATTGCTGCAGTTTTATATCAGCTAACTTATATTTCGAAGGTTCATGGTCTTATGAAGCACTATCATCATTTTGTACTTGAAAGCTGCCATATTTTTCTTTGTTGTCTTGTTCTGGGCAGGTACACTTCATCTTTACTATTGCTTCATCTCTTAAAGACCTAAAGAACCTTTTGACTTGAGTGACCAGTGAGAGGGGGGTATTCTTGCATCCTTGCCTTAGTTTCATCAGTCCTTTAGATCACTGAGGACGTCTCCCTTGGGGTGATCTTGATATAATCCTAAACAGAAAGGGGTTTCCTATTAAGGTGACAGTGATAGGTCACCCCCTTGTTACGCCAATCTTGCCTCACTTGTCTTGGGATTTGGGCAAGTACATATTGTGTGATAACAAGGCCCAAAGGATGTTTGACAAGATGAAGGAGGTAATGAGCACTTGTCCTGTTCTAGCACTTCTTGATTTCACTCAGCCTTTTGTGCTTAAGTGTGATGCATCGAGTGAGGGGATAGGAGTAGTGTTAATGCAACATAGCCATCTGATAGCATATGAGAGTATAAAGCTCACAAATTCGGAGAAACTTTACTCCATTTACAACAAAGAGATGCTCGCCATCATGCATGCCTTGGTGAAGTTTAGACAATGCTTGGTAGGTGGAAAATTTGTGGTTAAGACATACCACAACAACATGAGGCACTTTTTGGGGCAACAAAACTTGAATGAAAGACAACAGAAATGGGTTTGCAAACTGCAAGCATATTTTTTCGGCATTGAGTATGTAAAGGGAAAGAAGAATGAAATTGCAAATGTTCTCTCCAGGTAACCACAAGTATTTTCACTTGCAGAGATTTCAACTGACTAGAAATCTCATCTCTTGGTGGAATATTCCAAGAACAAATTTGTTTGTGAGGTGATGGACCACAGAGTATAGGATGACAGGTACAAAGTGGTGGGTGACATCATCTACTACAAAGACCGTATATACTTAGTCCTAAAATCTACACTAAAGGAGAAGATCATGGCGGCTATGCACGATGCACCATTGGCAAGGCATTTGGGATACTTAAAAAATTACAGACAGATCAGGGAGAGGTTCACTTGGATGGGCCTCAAAGATAACATACTAAAGCATGTGAGAGAGTGTGTGACTTGTCAGCAGAACAAGTCAGAGAAAACCCATCCTGCAAGATTACTATAGCCATTGTCCATCCCAGAATAGAAGTGGGAAAGCATATCTATGGACTTTATCACCGGTTTGCCAAGGGTCCAAGGCAGAGATTGTATATATGTAGTGGTCAATCGTTTGAGCAAATTTGCACATTTCTTTGCCATATCCTCTGAGTACAAGGCAATACAAGTAGCTGAGTTGTTTTTCAAGGAGGTATTCAAGCTCCATGGGTTGTCGAGGTATATTGTCAGTGACAGGGACAATAAATTTCTTGGAGCATTTTGGTAGGAGTTGTTCAGGTTGGTTGGTATAGAATTTACTCCCAACACTATTTACCACCCTCAGATGGATGGACAGACAAAGATTGTGAACAAATGGCTAGAAGGCTACTTATGTAACTATGTGTATGGGCATCAAAAGGCATGGGTTATGTGGTTACATTTGGGGGAACACTGCTATAACACCACTTATCATATGTCCATTGGTATGGCACCATTTCGAGCATTATATGGTTATGATGCCCCTCCTTTTGTCAACATAACATTTGGAGATAACAGGGCCCCCAAAGCCAAGGACTGGATTCAGGAGAACCAGGACATACTCAAAGCTCTCAAGGACAATCTATAGACGGCCCAAAATCAGCAGATAGGCACAGGGTTGAGCGTGCTTTCAAAGTGGGAGACTTGGTATTCTTGAGGCTACAACCATACAAAAGTCTTCCTTGAAGAAAAGTGGAGCATAGAAGCTTAAGCCGCGATTTTATGAACCCTACAAGGTGATTTAGAGAGTTGGCAAGGTGGCTTATGAGTTGGAGTTGCCGGAGGGAAGCAAAATTCATAATGTGTTTCATGTCCCATGCTTCAAAAAGGCTTTGGGACAACAAGTCACTACTTCGACAGAGTTACCTCCATTGAATGAGGGACAACTAGTATTGGTTCCTGAGGAGGTATTGAAGATTCGGGAGAGAAAGTTATGGAACAAGGTGATTCGAGAGTATCTCGTTAGATGGAAAGACTTACCATCAGAGGATGCCACATGGGAAAGTGATAAAATTTTGCAGCATTCAAATTTGCAGTTGCTTGAGTACAAACAATCTCAGGAAGGGAGGGTTGTAATGTCCCTTTCCAAATGAACTCTCGGGAAATTGACGAAATAGACTAAGTAATTCCCATAGGCTATAGTTAGTGGGGAAAAGGGAATTAATTATTAATTAAAGTCATTGGAGCGGGAATTAAATTATTTTTAAAGGGTGACATTGAGTAACTAATTAAAAAAGGCGCCTAAGTGACTATTGGGAAGATGAAAAGTCACTTAAACTTATTAAAAGGTAAAAAGGTCGCAAAAGGGTCAACAGAAGAATAAAAGAGGAAATGAGGCGCCCCTCTCTCATTCTTGACTTGTCATATTTCTAAAATTGATTTGAGAGAGCTCTTTGTGGCTTTTGGAACTCTTGGGACAGAAACCCTAAGAGAAATTTTTGAGATTGGTTTCGGTGGTGAGACTATCCACCCTAGCTAATCATTTACAGAAGAAATCACATAGATTTATTCATTGTGCTTCATCGTGGATGTATATTTCTTCTTTGGCAATGTAGTTTTCATAGCTTGTGGTTGAGATTTCCATATTTGTAGTTGGGTTTTCTCGTGGAGGCAAAGCTTCCAGTGTTTGGAGTCGAAGCTCTCTTTGTGAGCCTGAGTTTTGCTAGAGGTGGGTCGAATCCCTGTTGGAGGAGGCCGAGTTTGATTTAGGAGGGTCGAGTTGCTTTCTGGGGGCTATTCTGGAGTTGTGGGAACCGTTAATTTGCTTGGGAGACTGCAATACTCTTGTTGGACGCACTGTTTGCCTTATGGGTTGAGCTGCTTATTACTGGCTGAGTGTATCTCTTTGCTAGGCGGCTTACATGTGAGTAGAGACGCCATCCTCAGGAAAAACGAATTCTGGGAGAGATATCCTCTATTTCTGAGCCATATTCCTCACTGCTTGAGGTCAACTTGCTGATACAGGGACCAAGCTGTTGTGAGAAGTGTGTTACTGGGTCGAATCTTTAGTTTTGAGGCTGCTTGTTGTTAGAGGGGTCGAGCACTATTGTGGACCGAAACTATATACAAATCTGGGCGTATTTCCCAGATGGATGAGCTCTAACTACTGATCACATAAAGCACATGAAGCAACATAATGAAGTATTAGATTTCCAATATAGGGGTAAGATACAACATCAAATAAAACAGTACATTTCATCAAATTGATAATAAGAGAAAAGTGATACCCTGAATTTGGTTGTCTGTACATCTGCAAACGATAAATGAGGGCATCTGCTGCTGTGGTACTGAAATTGAGTTTACTATAACTAGAACTAGAAAAACAAGCGTTTGACATAAATGTACCTTTTCACATAAAAATTAACACAAAATAGCACAAATCACATTTCCAAGATAAAGGGAAGCTCGATTTGCCATCCCATGTGAAATTTTGAGATACACAAAAGAACACAAATCACGTTTCCAAGATAAATGGAAGCTTGACTTGCCATCCCATGTGACATGATTTGAGATACACAAAATAACGCAAATCACATTTCCAAGATAAAAGGAAACTTGATTTGCCATCCCATGTGACATAATTGAGATACATAAGATCAATAATATGGAAACGGGAAGTCTGACATTCTACATCTTGGTCTGCAAATCATAAAGAATGATATAAGGACATATTGGCCGATAATATCACCAAGATAGTATCAGTGTAAAAAATCTTTTTTAGAGTGACTAGCAAGTGTTGTCCATATATTCAATCAGCAAATCCTGCACCATCCCTCTGTCTGGCATCTTTGCAGCAGCTCCATATATTGGAGCCATGCCATCTTCAAATGCACTTGGATTTTCTTGCACCTGTGTCAAAGCCATGAATATATTTTAAATGCATCTAGCTACTTGAGAAAAGATTATTAATAAAAAGACTGAAATAAATAATTACCAAGCTACAGGAGAAGATATTATTTATAAAGCGATTGAAAGAAAAAAAGATTCAATCATTTATAAAATAAAGCTAATTTTATCAGAATAACTCCTACATAATTAACCTATGAATTTTGTTTGAAATAAAGGAAGTCGTTGTCTTCTTACAGTTGTTACTGCTTTTTTAAGATCTTTCAAGAAATCTTCTGCTATGAGCGTATGCTGAAGTGTGAGACATATGTGTATGCTACAAAACCAGACAATATGTACCAAATCAGCTCAACCTTTTACCAACTATGAAATTATTTCCTTTTTCCTAGGTACTTGCTTATAAGTGAATAACCAGTTCCAAACCTGTTAGGCCTTTGCAAGGCATTTAGATGCCATCCTTGTGTTGATAGAACATCATTCACTTTAAAAATATCAAGCTTATCTGATCCAAATGCGATGACTGTCATGTCTGGTCTTCCCACAATGAATAGTTCTGGAATTTGCTTTATTCTGCATATCTATTTGTTAGTTACAAATATGGTATTTAACACTGGAAAGTGTATGAGTAAAGGAAAACCAAGTACAAACAACTAAACCAGAACTCAAGGAAAACTACAGTATTACCCTTGCTGAATAGTTTTTGATACTTCCATTACTTTCCTCACTGCCTCCAGATATCCTTAATGACATTCAAGATGGGACCAGGAAATCAGCATAAATCTTATGAGAAAAACACATTCTGGGAAAGATAAGGCACAGAAAAATGGACCAGAATCATGTAGAAAGAAGGTAGAATGCAGTAAGCCATTCAGGTCAGTTTATCTTCCTTGCCAGCATAACCAAATTAAGCTCAATGTCACATGACAATTATCCTTCAGAATGAATACCTTCCTCCCCAACTGTCATCATAGCTGCCCAGGCACCAGCAATGAGACCACCGGGCCTACTCCCAGCAACAGTTGGTGAAACGTAAAGACCTCCTGACCACTCCGTTACTGCAAATACATACATAAAAAGACATTAAGTGAAACTACAAACCAAGTATAAATGCTGCATCTAAAGCAGGGTGAGATTCTTTATCTTCATAACTGTAATGTAAGCCTTGCCCGGGTACCTCAAAAATTAATGTTCTTGAACCAATTCCGAATTCTTGGACAGAATTCGAAATCTGATACCAATGTTAAATAAAACAAGATGCATGCATAACAGACCATGCACCAGAAACATATATATACATATATAAATGAAGAACGCATATGTTATGTCATGCACAGCAACAAAAAGATTCACTTAGCATTAACAATGAGCAAGCATCATATAACACAGTGGAAATATAAGAAACACAGAATAGAGAACTTATCTTCATAAAAAAATTCACACAGACTGGCTGCAGACATCGGACGTTCCAACTTCCACCCAACCTTAGGCTCTGTTGCAGATTAACTCTCTACAACAAGCCACCCCACAAGGATGGGTGCCTAAGCCAACTCTAAAACACACACACACCAATCAGCGATCAAGCTCTCATAGTTTTCTCAACCACACAGCAATTCCCAACTTACCAACTCTCTTTCCCCCTCAGCGTGCACAACCCAAAGAAATGAACCTCCTTCTCTGTAATGCAGTCCCTCCAGTTGTTCCACTTCTTTCTAGGGCTCCAGAGCTATTGGCCAAGAAGTGGAACAACCGCTAGAAAACTACAGGCTACAGCCAACTAGCAATGGCTCTCTACCTCCAGCATTTCATTCCCATGCAAAAACCAAGAACCAGAATAAGCAGATAACTACAGGCTACAGCCAACTAGCAATGGCTCTCTACCTCCAGCATTTCATTCCCATGCAAAAACCAAGAACCAGAATGAGCGAGAAATGACCAAGAATGACACAACAACCAAAAAGTATGGCTAAAATATGCATGCCCACAAGGCACCACATGACTTCCCCAAGAACATAACCACTTTTACAACTAATTCCAAGATGGGTGAATAAAATATCATAAATTGGCTTGGCACCTTTAACCCCCTCTTGTGGAATCATAGCCCCCTATAAGTCTATCCTTATCCATTCGCAGCCAGCAATGTGTTTTTATTATTAAAATTCAAAGTATTACATTACTAGGCTTTCCAGCCTTTCAACTTTATAGGCACTCCGGCCTTCCATCAAATAAACAAAAATACATTGCTAATCCAAGGACTCATAACTGGGTTTCTTTTTTTGTTTTTGTTTTTTTAACTAGGATAATCAGTAGACCTGCCACTTGTCACCGAGGAGACCTAGGGTCGAGTTGGAGAGACTGCCCCTATAAACCTGGGCCTAGTGCAGGCACCCACAGACCATACTAAACAAGTAAGCCAAGTTTTGAACCTAGGCGGGGCCCCTATAATGGAACACAGCGTCTTCTGGAAAGGGACGTCCACCGTTCGGCCTAGCCCAATGGGCTCAGAACTAGGGTATTACAATAACAGAAGGAAATTTTAGCAGGTACATATATTTTGTATCTTCACCAAATGCCAAAAGAATCTCAATTTGAATTTCTGACTACCACAAAAGAGTGTGCAGCTAGCATAATATATAGTAATTCTTCACTCGCCCTCATGCCAACACTACATGTATATGCACATGTTCACAGTGCACACAAACCCTTCTATAACACTAAAAGAGTGTGCAGCTAGCATAATATATAGTGATTCTTCACTCCCCCTCATGCCAACACTACATGTATATGCAAATGTGCACACAGACACTCCAACATGTATGTGTATATATGTGTACACAGAACAAACACACGTGTGTACACACACACCATGTGTTATGCATATGCATATGTTTGATTGAAAACAGTGCAGGGCTGGCTGTTCATCCCTGTAGGTTAAAACTGATGTATTAAACTTACATCGGTAAGTATAAACATAGGCATATTCTTATACAAACACCGGTTTATTCAATTATTTTCATTGAAATTCAAATTTATATCAATACGTTCACAACATCACATCATAATGAACATCATGCATCATCAAGGTCGGGAGGTATTTAATGTAGACAGTTCCTCTTATGTTTTGGAGGGGATGTGGATAGATGACCAAATTTTATAGAAATGTAAATATAAATATGTTCAAGGAAATAGATAAAGGCATTTATAGTGAGAAGTAACATATAAAAATGATACTTCGATCCAGTCCAAATAACTCCTCAGTACCTTCATACCAAGAATTTCAAATCTTGTTTAGACAAACTGACTTTAGCTAAGTTCTCTTTGCTAAGTTCAATAATCAGGCTTCTTTTCCTATTGAAGGCTGTCCCTACTACTATTGGTTATTTCAACCTTTGCTTTTGTCTTCAAGTTTGTGGTTCAAGGAAATAGATAAAGGCATTTATAGTGAGAAGTAACATATAAAAAGGATACTTCGATCTAGTCCAAATAACTCCTCAGTACCTTCATACCAAGAATTTCAAATCTTGTTTAGACAAACTGACTTTAGCTAAGTTCTCTTTGCTAAGTTCAATAATCAGGCTTCTTTTCCTATTGAAGGCTGTCCCTACTACTATTGGTTATTTCAACCTTTGCTTTTGTCTTCAAGTTTGTGTTGTTTTTCCTTATGGGCTATGTTACCGGAAACGCGGGGATCAAGTTCAGGATCCACAGATCCCCAGTTCTGATCCGGATCCGGATCCCGCTGGATCTGCATGGGATCTGGCAGACAGCCGTTTCTAAAAAAACTGAACTGTATCCCGTGTGGTGGAGGCGAATCCGGCGACAACAAACCTAACACGCGCGGATCCCGGTAACATAGCCGCTTTAGGGATAGGGATCTCGATTGCCCAACCCTTCAACACTGGTGGTTCGGTCGCGGAAAGTGGTTAGGCTTGCAAAAGGGTTGGGGCTAAGTCTGGTTGGTTCGGAGTTCGGGTAGATACTTTGAAGCTTCGGGAATGTATGGCCGAATGTCAAACCATAAAGTTTATAAAGTATAAGTTTATAAGTTTATAATGTAATGTAAAAGTTTGTAAGTTTATAAAGCTGAATGTCCTTATAACGTAAAAGTTTATATGTTTGTAAAGTTATTTTAACTTTATATAATTAATATTAACTAATGTACATAAGGGTTGTCGATATAAGTTTATAAAATAATTTTAACTTTATATAATCAACATTAATATATATATATATATATATATAATATTTAGTAACTGAAATTATAATGTATATATATTAAATAGGAACTTTATAAATAAGTAATGTATTAATGTATTAGATTAGTTATTATTTATAAGCATTATACATCAATTGTAGTTATATAAGTATTGTATATGTAAATTATATAATTAAAATTTTCTATATTTAATTTTTTATATAAGTTTTATTTTAAAAAAATATAAAATTATTTTTGATATTATTTGTACCTGTCGTTTCCCCACCGTATCTGGATCCTGGTTTTTCAAAAATCTGACGAATACGTATCCAGATCCGTATCCGTATCCGGATCCGAATCCTGGTAACTTAGCTTATGGGACCTTCAAAATGAAAAGGGACTTCATTTGATTCCCCTTGTACTGTATTGATACATGCCTCTTTCCCTTGGGTTCTTTCCTACATTACCAGATGTGTCACAAATTAGGTGCCGCACCCACATCGAATTCATCATAGGTTTGTGGGTAAGTGGATTTGCACCTCTTTTTGGATCGAATTAGCATCCAAGACAGATTTATCATTGGGTGTGTTGCTAGAATTTCAAATCTTGTTTAGACAAGCAAACTTTAGCTAAGTTCTCTTTGCTTTAACCTGTTGCTAATTAGGCTTCTTTTCCTATTGGAGGTTGCCACTACTACTGTTGGTTGTGTCAACTTTGAACCTTTGCTTTTGCCTTCAAGTTTTTGTTCTTTTCCTTATGGGGTCTTCAAAATAAAATGGAACTTGATTTGATTCCTCTTGTAGTATATTTGGTACATGCTTCTTGGCTTTGGTTTCTTTCCTGCATTACTAGATGTGTCACAAATTAGGTATCGCACCCATTCCTGATTCATCATAGGTGCATCGGTAAGTGGATTTGCACTTGTTTTGGATCACATTAGCATCCAAGACAGATTTATCATGGGGCCCCTTGTTAGAATATGATGGATGTGCTCGTTTAACCATAGACAATATCACTATTGTCACCCAACCATAGGCCAAAGCCACCCCCAAGCACCTTAACCTTGACAGAGAATCATTTCGGAAGCAAACCCTAGGCTAGATAGCCAAACAAGATAGCGCACCTCTTTCTCCAAGGATAGCGCACCAAACAAGAGTTGATCAGAGAGTCCAAACCATAACCAAGAGATAGTCCAAACCATAACCAAGAGATAGTCCAAGCCAAAACCGAAATCTGCTAGCTGCAGCAGCTGCAACGACAACTCTCCTCCAGACTTGCGCACAATTTGGCCAACTGCAGTGCACACAAGTGTTGCTTCTGCAGTTCTGAGAATGCCTGGGCTGACTTCTCATTATGGGTGCCTATTTACTTAGTATATGATATTTCATTTAGCCGACTTCTTCTCTTGGAGGCTAATAACCTAATACAAATTATCTTCTTGAGCCGACTTGTCTTCTAGGGTTATTAGTCAACTAATTAGGGTTTCTTCTTGCTTACTGGAATACTCTATTTTCGTCAAGTTTACACGTGGAGGTAAATACCACCCGCAACTACCATAAGATCAACACTCCCTCCTAGCTAGGGAGGTATTTGAAGGTAATGGTCTTGAGCACAAACATACCATTCACTCGGTAGCTTCAACATAGTCGTATAGACTATCTCATGACTAGATCATGAGCACCATCATCACTATCAGTGTCATCAGCTGCATCATCTCTTGAAACCATACTCCATCTGAGTAATCAGACATGATGCTGGATAAGTCACTCACTCCACAGAGTGACATAAGAGCCATTCTTCTAATCCAAACATATGTCCTAGAAGAATAAATGCCCTGAACCATTTTTCGTCTGGGAAATCTTTGTCCATTGATCATCCATCTAGCTGATTTCCAACATTACTGATAGTCTTCAAGGCAATCGGAACAATGTCATGCAATAGAACACAATTGTGTCTATCCATAGTAGTACACAACTACAACCCAGTGGTACACTACCACACCAAGTAGCATACAGATACTTGATCAAGGACATATAGTCACAATCAGTGGAACAAATCCACCACAGTAGTATACATCTATTATCCGGAGACATACAGTCTCCATAATAGTCATATCATCAACCTGCACAGAAAACATTGTTATGATATACACTGAATCATCTGGGCCATTCTTCCACTCACATCTGTGAGATCTGGAAGAACATCTGCCCTCGGAAAGTAAAACATCAATGATGAGCTATCTGGACTATTCTTCTCAAGCAAGGAAGAATAATTGTCCTGATTTCTGAGCCTGGACCATTCACCTATCCAGGCCATTCCTCCGGCACTAAACAAAGTGCAACCTGGAGCGAATGAATCTGCCCTAGGGGATGCCTGTCCCTGATTGCTGAATCTGGACCATTCGCCTATCTGGGCCATTCCTCCAGCACTAAACAAAGTGCAACCTGGAGAGAATGAATCTGCCCTAGGGAATGACTGACCGGACCATTTCCTAAGGAAATGACTGTCCTGCACCAACCTCCAAAACGGACCATTCTTTGAAACTACTCACAACTGTGAGCTTCGAAAGAATGATTGTCCGGTGAGGCGGACCAATCTTCTTGACCACTACTGAGAGTGATCGTCAAGAAGAGAGACTGTCCTAGACCATTCTCCATGTTAACCACAAGGAGAATCACTGTCTATGGTACATCAACAATCCATCGAACCATTTTCATTACGAAAATGACTATTCGATCTGGACCATTTTCCGAACTGGAAAATGCTTGTCTGTCAGAAATCTCAAACCACTTTCCGAACTGGAAAGGAACTGTTCATCCTTGACCATTTTTTGAACTGAAAAATGACTGTCCATAAATCAATAACACATCAGTGCTCCCTCCCAACCTGGGAGTCATCTCTTCCTTTTTCAATAAGGAAGTGATCTCCACGAGCTCCAACTTGAGTACACAAACTCGTTTATCTTGGAGAGATGCTTTGCCAAAATGTCTGCTTATCTGCTCATCTATGGAGATATATATTTGAGAACCACTTTCTCTTTTCTGGACTTCATCACGGAGAGTGTAATGCTTGATCTCAATGTACTTCGATCTTTCTGGAACACTGGTATTCTCTGAAGGCTTCATATAGCTCTGATCAATATAGTATATCATCGTTCGATTCATCTTTTGTTTCCTGCTAGCTCATAACATCGTGGCAAGGGTCAAACTGGAACATATCCAAGAGGTACTTCTTCTACCATCATGAGGGTTTGTGATGGATTAGCAATCCATCATCTTAAGCTTCTAAGTAACCATTCTAATACAGTATCTCTGTTATAGAAAGTTTTTCACCACACTTTTGCTGTGCATTGGAGGCTCTCTACCAAGTTGTCTTCTTCCATCTGCATACAAGAGTCTCTTTCTGGTATACCTCAGAACCTTGAGGTTGCTATACACTTCTTTGTTTGATTACTCTGTTGAGGAGAATAGTCCTTACATTTGTCTGATGTTAACTCCAACCCATGGATATTGCGGACGATATAATGGCTCATGTAGAGGTATGTCTGGTTTACTGGAACAAACAATAATCATAGTCTTCTCCCTCCATCTGGGAGAACCTCTAGTCATGAATCTCGCAATGCTTTCATTCATAAGTCTTCCATACACTGTTCTTCATCACAACTTTCAGTTCCTCTGCTTGATTGCTTTCAGTGAGTTCATATCAGGCTGGTAGTCTTGTGATTCTTGATTCAATGACTGGTTGTTCTGGCTTTTCTTTCTTTCTTGGAATCTTCATGTTCTTCCTCATGTTTCTCTTTAGCTCTTGGGTCCATGGAGTTTTCTATAGATTCCATGCCCTGAAGATTCCAACTTCTTTCATTCATCATAGGATCACGGATGTGGATGGACAACCAGGGATACTTCAAGGCTTTTTTTTCTAAGAAGACTTCTTCTAAAGTCAAACTGAACACGTGTTGCTATTCATGGTTGCTACCATTGATGGGAACATAGATAGATACTTCATCATCTTCAATGGATCATATTATTTAGGATTAGCTCCCTCCTAATCCTTGCTTCATGCATGTTCTTCCTTTTGGAATTCTGTAATCAACTCCCTCCAACTAAGAGAGCCCACGCTTTCATCTGCATCCTTATTGCCTTTTGCAAAGTGTCATGAGTCCTCTTCCAATTTCCTCTTGATTGCTGACATCTTTCTGTCTTTACTTCTTCTAGGTTTCTTCAAGATTGATTTTGATTTCGACTTATCTTGCAGTTGTTACTTATGTAATAACTTCCACATGAACTATTACTAGGGTTTGTTGATGTACTTCATCCTTTCATGTGTATTGCCTGACTTGTAGTCATTGTGATAGCAATCCTTATCTTGTTGTTCTTCCATCAATATAGTTTCTCTTTTGAACATATTATCTTCTAGGAAATAGATATGCAAGATATGTACAGAGAACATGGTATGTACGAGAACTACGAAGGGTATTGTTACCTTGTCTTAGAAGAAGAAGTTTGTTTTGTCCTGCTTGGCTTTCTTTGAGGGTTCCCTTTCTTCGGCAACTGATGCTTCGTGTGTTTCCTGTTAGAATATAATGGATGTGCTCGTTTTACCATTGACAGTATCGTTATTGTCACCCAACCATAGGCCGAAGCCACCCTCCGAGCACCTTAACCTTGACAGAGAATCACTCCAGAAGCAAACCCTAGGCTAGATAGCCAAACAAGGGGTAGCGCACCTTTTCCCATGGATAGCACACCAACAAGAGTTGATCAGAGTCCAAACCCTAACCAAGAGATAGTCCAAGCCAAACGTGATCTGCTAGCTGCAGCAGCTGCAATGGCAGCTCTCTTCCAAACCTGCGCACAAAACTTAGCACTGCAGTGCACACAAGTGTTGCTCTGCAATTCTGAGACTGCCTACCAGAATGAAGATTGGCCTCCTGTATTTATACTATTTTTGGCTAACTGCTTGGGCCGACTTCTCATTTTGGGTATCTGTCTGTTTAGTATATATTATTTCTTCTGGCCGACTTCTTCTCTTGGAGGCTAATAACCTTATACAATTTATCCTCTTGAGCCGACATGTCTTCTAGGGTTATTAGCCAACTCATTAGGGTTTCTTCTTGCTTCCCAGAATATTCTATTCTCGTCAGGTTTACACGTGGAGTTAAATACCTCCCGCAGCTACCTTAATATCAACACTCCCTCCTAGCTAGGGAGGTATTACAGGTAATGGTCTTGAGCACAAACATACCATTCACCCGGTAGCATCAACATAATTGTATAGACTATCTCATGATTAGATCATGAGCACCATCATCACCATCAGTATCATCAGCTGCATCATCTCTCGAAACCATACTCCATATGAGTAATTAGACATGATGCTCACTCCACAGAGTGACACAAGAGCCATTCTTCTAATCTAGAAGAGTAAATGTTCTAAACCATTTTCTGTCTGGGAAATCTCTGTTCATTGATCATTCATCTGGCTAATAATTATTTTCAACACTGCTAATAGTCTTCAAGGCAATTGGAACAATATCATTCAATGGAACACAACTGTGTCTATCCATAGTAGTACATAACTACAATC
>SNQJ01S0075696.1:80671-92674 GCA_010110895.2 Picea sitchensis
CACATTACTTATAAATTTGTTGAATCAAAACCCTAGGTGACAAGCACATTTAATTGGTCCTTGTCTCATGTCCCCTGATAGAGAAATTTTCAGCCATTGAAGAAGGAAGAGAGAGCCTAGCCATAGCTACACTCTCATTTTTTTCTTCTCCCTGAGCTAGCCGTACTATCCAGAAGCCAAAGAGAGTGAGACGTCCTTGGCCTAGTTCTTCTACACCAGGGCCGTACCATTCTAGGGTTTGTTGAAAAGGCCTTACTGTAGTAACACCTTGCTTCTTCAAACCCTCATGCTTTGGTTGTCTTTGCTTTATCTTCAGCTAGTTGTTTTGCCAGTTTGATCTAAAGAAGGAGGAGAGAGCACGAGGCCTTGCTTTAGCAACACCGGAGTGAGCCTCTCTCCCCTAGGGTTTCATTTCTGAAGCCCTGCTATTGCAGCACTTCAGAACCCTTCCCTCTAGTCTTTGGTCACCCTCCTTCAACTCTTGCGTCCTTCTTATTGACTCCATTAAACCCTAAGGCACTGATCTAAGCCTCCAGCGTTGAAGTGATTTGATCCTAAACACTCTCAAAATACCTTTTTTTGGTTTGAAACCCTAGTCCTATTGCTGCCGTCATCATTGGCTATTATCATTGTGCAACAACGTTTTGCGTTATAAGCAATTGAATGGTGTTTAAAGCATTTATTGAATGAAGGATTGATTGGATATATTGATTGCTACATCATTTTGGTATTTATTGGTGGAATGATATTATTTCATTGCTATATTGACAAACATTGACTTCGTCAATATTTATTGTCATAATTGCTTATATGTTGAATTAGCAAATGATCTTTGATATAAGAAGTACTGACCAAGATTTGCACGTATAAGTTTCTTGTTGCTTTGTCCCAGACAGGTGCTTTTCTTCTTCTTTGGTTACTTCTTATTATTGGTTGTTTAGCCGGATCTTCTGCTCGGTGGTGACTTGTGAGGGGGATTTACACTTTTGCCTTATCATCCTTCACCTTCTCAAAGCTCCAGGTCACCAAGGATGTCTCCCTTGGGCCTTACCACCAAAAATAGAAAGAACCATCCCATTGAGGTGACATTGGGTGAGATTGGTTCCTGTTATGCCAGTTTATCCCTTTATCTTCTGACCTATTACCATAAATACAAACTGTGCGATAACAGTTAGTACAACAAGCATAGACAGG
The DNA here is from genome assembly GCA_010110895.2 of Picea sitchensis. Lineage (NCBI taxonomy): Eukaryota > Viridiplantae > Streptophyta > Pinopsida > Pinales > Pinaceae > Picea > Picea sitchensis. The sequence continues at coordinate 81,866 of SNQJ01S0075696.1, forward strand.
GACCCAACAAAGATGGCCACAATGGTTACATGTATTCCCACATATGGCAAAGGGCCTAGTGCAATATGAAATAACTCATGCACAAAGATTAATTGAAGCTGCATTGAATGATAACAATGCATAGCTGATAACAGACACTGTGAAGCCTATTGTGGAAGGCTTTGCTATAGAGAATCCCCCTATATGGAAAACATGTACTAGGCAAAGGATTGAGATAACCATGACACCAAATTTATCATGAGTATCAATGATGGCAAGATGAAGCATAATGTGATAGATGGGCATTCAACAGTCAATCTACTCTCAAAAAGGTAGTGGATCAAGATGAGGAGATTGGCACTCTGGTTCTAATTACAAATTGCTAAACAAAGTACAGTATAATCTAAAGCAATATTGATATTTCAACTAGTTTATATAGCAGGGAGAAAGTTCCTTGTTGAATTTTTAGTCATCCCTGTGTTTGAAAAGGGTTTGATCTATTTAGACATTTCCAGTAAAAATCCAGAGATAGTAAATGCAGTACTAATGTTGAAGAATCTTCAAAAGATGAAGTGAATTCAGACAATGGGCTTTTGCATTGACAAATGGAAGAATATGAGACGTTTGTGCTATCAGGAAATTCCAAGTAAATATCTAGAATTAGTAGATGCAGTACTAATGCAAGAGGAATCTTTGAAAGATGAAGTGAATCAAACAATGGGCTTTTGCATTGCCAAATGGAAGAATATGAGGTGTTTGTGCCAACATGTATTCAAGTGTTTGTGCGTGGAAGTAGAGACTGTTGAGAATTATAGCTTGTACAGGAATTAATTCGAGATATTTTCGAAAAATAATTCTATTTTTGAAAAAGTAATTCTACTTCGTAATTCACTTTAGTTAAAAAGTGAAAGTCTTATTTTCAGCAGTTGAGTCTAAAAAGTGCATTTCATGCATGCATGACTTACACTAGGAGTAATCTTAGAAATAGATTACGGTTTTGGTCTCAACTAAAACTATAAAGAAAAGTCAAGATAGAGAGTTCAAACACACAAGAGAACACTTGAGCAGGTTGGGCAACAGAGAGAGAGAGAGAGGGCAAGTAGCCAGTTTCTGGCAGCATGCAGTCCCATGCAGCAATCTATACAACGTACAGAATAGTTCTGTACAGTCGTACAAACAGTACCGTATGGATCCGTACAGTCGTATGGACAGAGCTGTAATGGAGTTCGTACAAGCTGTACAGTCATACTTCCCCAACAGGTTGTTCCGCTCAGTTTGAGGTGTTTTTTGGTATCCGTGCAGTGTTGCTTTTTGGGCAACTTGTGGAGGTTTCCTTGTAAGTTTTTCAAAGGAATGAAAGAAATTATTAAAGGAGCAATTACTTATGTTGTGTGAAATTAATTTGTATGCTTCCACTATTCGATTTCCAACTATTGTGTGAATCATGCTATTCTCCGTTAATTAAATTCAGCAATCTACTTGTTTGATCAAGATCATAAGCACTTTAGCCACCTAGGGTTGGGGATTTTTCACATGGTATCAAAGCTTATTTCTTTAATTGAGATTCTCTAGGATTTGCAGCAGAAAATCAACTGCAGGGAAGAAGGACCAGCAGTGAGAGGGTTTCAAAGTTTCGTTTTCAAATTTGGGAGTTTGTGCAGTAAATATCAGAGATGGAATGATCTAGCCTCAAGTTTGAGGACAGATTGAATGGTGCCTCAAATTTCTTATCATGGAAGGTGAGGGTTACACTCTTACTAGACGAGAATGATCTCTGGGATATTGTCAAGAACATTACTACTCCGCCTATAGGTCCACAAGAGTTGGTAGCTCACAACAAGAGGGTAGTGAAGGCCAAGCAGATGATCTTGGATGTCATAAAATATCATCCGATTCCCCATGTGTCCAAGAAGAAGATAGCGAAGGAGATGTATGATACTTTCGTTAGTCTCTACCAAAGTCCGAACATAAACACGAAGATGATATTGTGTAACAAACAGTTTGAGAGGACGATTTGAACTGCTTTTTCCCCAAAACCAGTCGAACCAGCTGCTTACAAATGGTTCCAATAACATTGTTGTCACCTGAGCAACCTATCCTCTTCACTTTAGGCCGGCTCTCCTCTAGCTCAAGAGGGGTATCACAAGTAGGATTACTAAAGCTAAGCAATGAGGCACAAGGTGAAGTGAGAGTATCTTTAGTAAAATAATGTTTTAGGGTTTTTTAGGATTTTAAAAGAGGTGATGGAAGGTGTTATCACATAAAGTTGTCAAAGACCGTATGTGTTTGTTGAGGAAACCCAAGTCTGCACCCCTACTCCGCCTCTCTATTTTCCGCACACCATTCCTAGGTTTTTTCCCCCTTCTGATTGATAAAGTCATTCCCCTTTCTGATCAATGATCTGGTTTTCCTTAGCGTCTTGTTTGACTGATCCTCGGCTCAAGGTTTCTCTGTTTTCTTTAAAGGATGAACACATATCGTGATTTTTGGTCCAAATTGCCGGTCATCTTATTTGCTATTGATTGAGCTCACATCGAGTCATCCAAGTCCTTTGTTTGTACAGTTAACATCCATGAGCACAAAGCACAGCTTTCAGAACAGTCAATTTCGGGCTTGAAACACAAGCAAACAGGAAGGTTCAGTTTTCAACGACGGAGATCCCCTGTGAAATTCAGTTTAGCGGCCCCGGGTATTCGGAATTATAAAGTTGTGCAAGTTTTAGCGTCAATCAGAAGCCCCGAGATTAAAGATCAAGAAAAGGTTAAGTCTGGGCCGTCAGATCTCATTGGGGAGAGACTGACGATAGGGAAACATTTCGAAAATCGGGACGTCAGAGGATTGTAAGATTTATTCGTCCAAAAAAGTCCGAAGTCCCAAAACCCGGAGCAAATATGGGCCATCGATCAAGGGGACACGCAGCGCCGGATATGAGTTGCGGAAAAAGTCGCTGCGGGATTTTCCAGTTGAGGAGTGTGCCAAGGTCCCGAAGAGCCGAAGCCCGAACTCCCGAAATAATCGTGGGTCGTTGATCTCAAAACAACAAGGATCGTTGATCTTGGCAGCAGTATCACCAGAAGCCCCGAAGTACTAAAGGTCCCGAAGTAAATCTCGGGCGTCCAAATCAAGAGGCCACGCGTTAGCAGATCCCTCACTTCGGAAGATTTACTTCGAAGGATTGTGGGAGTTATGCATTGAAAGGTCCCGAAGAGCCGAAGCCCGAACTCCCGAAGTAATTGTGAGTCGTTCATCTTCGTAGCAGGAAGCAGGGTCCATCCAAGAGCGGCGTGTGGCAGCAAAAGTAGGGCTTTCCCAGATCGTAGATCGCAATCAGATCAACGGCTCACGCGTATTCGACATGTCAAATTTGCACGAGGATTAGTGGCTAGGCAGAAGCCCCGGAGTTGCAGATCAAGCGCCACGCGTCCTTCTCCATCAGACGGTCAATATCTACTTCGGGAATCCGGACTCCATGAGTTTTAGCTCCTTCCCTCTCGCTTTCATCCGAAGCATTTTCTCCCGAAGTCCACGGATCATTGTCGCGTGTCCATCCAAATCTAACGGTGGTAGTTTTCTTCGAAAATCTGAGCTTCGAGAGTTTCAGCATCTCGACTCCTGGTTTCATCCGAAGCATTTTCTCCCGAAGTCCGCGGATCGCTGCGGCGTGTCCATCCAAATCTAATGGTGGTANCACGCGTCCTTCTCCATCAGACGGTCAATATCTACTTCGGGAATCCGGACTCCATGAGTTTTAGCTCCTTCCCTCTCGCTTTCATCCGAAGCATTTTCTCCCGAAGTCCACGGATCATTGTCGCGTGTCCATCCAAATCTAACAGTGGTAGTTTTCTTCGAAAATCTGAGCTTCGAGAGTTTCAGCATCTCGACTCCTGGTTTCATCCGAAGCATTTTCTCCCGAAGTCCGCGGATCGCTGCGGCGTGTCCATCCAAATCTAATGGTGGTAGTTTGCTTCGAAAATCCGGGCTTCGGGAGTTTCAGCATCTCGACTCTTGGTTTCATTCGGAGTGTTTTCTCCCGGAGTTAAGAATCAAGCGCCGCGTGTCCTCAGATCGACGGTCGTCGTTCAGTTCGGAGCTTCAGCATTCGTTTCAGGTCGCCACGTCACTCCAAGCCCATATTTATGCCAGCTCTACATGCAGACCCCTCTCGAGCTCCGAAGTCCAAAGTACATGGCAGCCGTTAGCGCGGACATGTGACACCCTTATCAGTCATGACACATGGCATTTGTCTAACGCTGACACATGGCACTCATTTCAAGCATTTCCGGACATGTCTTCAGCCTATTTTTGAGTGACACATGTCACCCCTCCGTCCGCGACACATCAGCATAGTGACGTCAGGCCTCCACGTCAGATCATCCTCCAGGAAGTGTTCTTGTTCAGCGCCAAAATTAGCACCATCTCAAAGCGTGGTTAGAAGGATCCCAGGGTTGGCGAGCAGATAAACTTCAGCGGTGGCGCTAAATTCAGCAAGAGAGCCCAGATCACAGATCGTGACCAGATCAACGGCCACATTTCATTGCGGGGGTGCAACTTGCTCAAGCGTTAAACTTATTGAGCGGTCCCGCAATCAAAACCGTGGTATAGTAAAAGAGCGACATGGCGAAAGGTGGTGAATTGCGGGCTCAAAAGCGATGTGAATCCAAACCGCCTTTGACGGTCCCGCAATCACGTGCTTGTAAGACGTCCAATCCAAGAGCAGTGTGTGGTCGTCCCCTAGACATTAAGCCTCGTCGCGATCTTGAGAAAAAGCAGTTAATGAAAAAGGAGTGGTGGTTGAAACCTCGACTCACTCCATAAATAGAAGGCATGGAAAGATCTGGCCGTGGAGACAGAATTGTCAGCCCAAGGTACCCCTATGGAAGGTTTTTCCTGCATACCCATGCTGAGCTGAGTTTGCGTCTGACAGGAGGATACACACACAGTCTGACAGAAGAAGGCGCAGACGAAAGGCTTTGAATGCAATGGCTCGATCACGCTTCTGGTAGTCGTGAATTGATCTGAGTATAAATCGAGGAGTTCAATATTTTGTTAGGGTCGTCAACTGGTTGAGTAGACCTCCCAATTTTGTAATATTTTGATGCCTGAGATTTTCTCTGGTTATGTATCAAACTTGAGACTTTTGCATTAATAGAAGTCAGCTTCTCTCATCTCTTTGTAAAAATTGTGCTAAAAAACTCGGGCATGGAGGATCCAGTCGAGGGTTGTAGTTCTATTGTAATGTAGGTTTGATTACAGTATTGATGTGACCAGTTTTAGTCAGCTTCCTTGTTATCCTATTCCCCCTTACGCTGAAAGGCTCGGGCATGGAGGATCCAGTCGAGTTGTTGTAGTTGCATGATAATGTAGGTTTGATTAGTATGTTGCTGTGACATATTTCAGTGTCTGAAACTTGAGTTCAAGAGTGCTCTTGAGCCTGAGTTTTTCTTCACCAAGTTGCTTGAAAGTCGGATGCCCATAGCAGTCTTGTTCACCTCTCTCACTAAGTCTTCCTTATGCTCACACTTAAACTCAAATCACTGACTGAAGTTAATGAGGCCCTCACTTCCCTCTGCATTGCTTGTCCAGTTTTTGTGTTAAAATCATTCTTGTACTGAGTTTTGTCCATTTGACCTCCACTCACAAAAGAAACATCCACCAAACATTTTAATGGGTATCGGGCTTACCCTCTTGCAGTCTGAGGATGACTCAGTGCTAACAGAAGGAAGTAGAGATTAGTACCAAATCCAACAAAGGCAATGGAGTCAAGGTGAATCAAAGAGGCTTATGGAGTCAAGAAGTAAACCCCTCTTAAAAATTTGTCTATTTCATTCAAGAATTTAGGAATAAGAGATTAGAACCCAGGAGGAATAATAATCTCTTGTCAAATCAAGATTAGCAATGAAGACCAAGGCCCTACAAGAAGGGGTCCTCAAGGGAGCAACGTTCACCAACAAGATCAACTATAGCTTGATAAATGTACTCAATACTTCTTGCTAGGGCTCCAACGTAGATAGACAAAGCAAGGCACCAAATAATTATCAAACTAACAAAGAAAGAAGGAGACTTCCAGATGATGGAGCGCTCCGATGGGGATGGTGAATCATCCTCACATGGTCCAACGTGCATGTAAATTAGCCCTCAAAAAGGCTTGGCACTCTAGGAAGGCCCCTCAATCATCCAAGTGCATAAAAATATGTAGGAGGAGAGTGCTCCACATGAAGGTGTTTCACATGATCTAAAGTGCCAAATACATACCAAATAACCCAAAGTGCTAAGGAAATAATCATCTAGGCCAAAGTGTGACATACATACATAGATCCATGTATATGCTAAAGGGGAAGTGTGCTTCTAGGTATAAAACCTTTACAGTAATATAGCACAACTTTTACAAAGAGTAAAGTGAAAAAACCTTGGGGATCTCTAAGTCATGTGTCCCAATAGACCCATCCCAAGACCCCCACACACCCACCTTGACCATAAATGATCTCTATAAGATAGAACAAGCCATAAGGGCAGGACTAGCCTTGAAATGGAACCTAGAAGGATGTGCCAAGACCAACCACAAGGGTCTAGAGAAATCGTGCCATGACCAACCACAAGGGTCTAGAGAAACCACCTAAATAAAAAAACACTTTACATAGATCAATAAGCATGGTCTAATGAAAATACAACTGTTATATTATCACAACCTTTGGCTCATCATGATACATCACAAAGGTCCTCATCAAGGCACAACTGATCACAAATGATCATGGAACATTGGGTTTGGACATTAGCTCAAAAAATGTGTACAGGATCAACTCAAATGCTGGGACAATTTGGCAAAGCAAAATGGGTCACCCTGATGCAAATCTGAGGGGTAACACTGGGCACACCAATCTATGGGTAAAATCTCTATAATTAATGTAGAGGATGGGCACAAACATCTCTAATAAAGTGCCTTTCTAGAGAGAAAAACAAATGAAACAATCTCGTTATTCCTCCAGTTAGCATTTCTTCTGCATCCCAAACCTGATCACAGAAATATCAGCATGAACAGTCAAGGAAAAACTCTAAAAACAGTGTTGAAATGAGTAGGGAAGGTTCACACCCATCTGATAGCATTTTGAGATCACAAATAAAAAGACGGGATCGAAAGCAACCAAAAAAAAAACCAAAAAACCTGCAATAAAAAGGGAAAAACTAGCACTAAAACAGTGCACTGGAACTGTCCATTAATGCGTGCTAGAGAGAGAAGGATCAAGTGCACAAGTAAGAGAAAATCCAGCCAAGGAACAAGGGTGCACAACACAAGGTTTGGGTGCCCATACGCTTAAACACATTATATTAGAGAGCCTTAGCTCAATGATCAAAAAGATGATTTACAAATGAGATCCAGGTTGTGTATTTAGACCAGTGTTGCAAACATCGGCATCGGCAAAATATCACCGAGGGTCTGAAAACGAAAATATCGACAACATCGGGGAAAATATCAGAAAATATCGGAAAATGTCATAAGAATGAATAACAAAGTTGTAGGAATGAAAATATCGGAAAATATCGCCGACCCTGATTTTGAAGATAATATCATCGAAAATATCACACCCTGATTTTGAAGATACTATCGCCAACATCGAGATATTATCGAGATGTTGGTAACACTGATTTAGGCACAATTAAAGTAGGGCGTCCTCCCAAGTGAGGTTATGGGCCCACATAAGTAAAGTGCACTCCCCAAGAGTTTTATTGAGTCTGCATATCAAAGTTGACTAGGTCAGCCTTAACCATAACCAAGCATTACAATAAACGATGGCCTTAGCCATAATTAATAGCTAACCAAATGCATTAATGACACAATATGAAATGGCCATGGCCACATGTGAAGATTACACCATTCTCAACAACACACACACAAGAATTATGACAAAGTATGTGAAGCCACTAGAGAGCTAGCATCAATCATGGAGTGGCAACGATTGACAGTGGCATTGACCATAAGAATGGAGTTTTTTATGGGAAGTTTGGGATGGTCATAATTTTTCCTTAATGGATAGGGATTTAAGGAATCCCAATTTATAACTCAATTACCACATACACATAATGTTTGAATTGGACTGCACACATACTAGCAGCTTACTCTGCAATGGTTTGCACTTCTATGGGTGTGGGTGTCTGTGTGTGTGTGAAAATAATTCTAGTGAAATGAAAATCTACATATATAATTCAAAACCAGGCCCTACCATCACAATTTTCAATATCAGTTTTCCAGTGTCTAAAAATGCAATCAATTTCCCTCATCTCTCCAGCTTTTCCAGCAAAAATCACAGTTTACATTAAAATCTTGAAAGTCTATACTATATAGTGGCCTTCTTTCTAGATAGTTAAATTCTCGCAAATGTATGCAACGAAAACCTTTCAATTCTATGAAACATTTCTAAAAGCCATAAAGCTTTATAAAATGAAGCTAAAACAGGAACTGGTAAGAGAGGCATGTGAGAGAATCTCTACTTGTATTTCAAGCAAGAGCACCACCAATGCAATCTATGTAGCTGAAACAATCAGATTGAATCATTAAGTAAACTATTTGAGTTGCTACCCTAGACATTTGTCTTATTTCTTTTCTTCTAAAATATTTATCTAACTGTCATAATATACATCAGAGAGAAAGTTGATGTGGTCAGAGAGTAGTTACTTACCAGCCACAAATTGTTGCTGTCAAATTGCAATAGTAGAATTCCATCATCAACATCTCCAAGCCAAGAATCGACAACCAGAATTAGAAAATGATGAAAGTAGAAACAAATTCAGACAACAATATATGCAGATCTTATGCTCAGATCTACTTGACATGTATCTGGAAAACAACAGGGTTTTTCAGGCTTCCCATACAATCAATGGAGACCAAATCTTCAGCAAATATATTACATCAATATATGACACTCCTTTCGCACATTTCAAATATTCATAATAAATTGATACGATTACATTTTTCCTGGCAGTTGCAATAGCTCTATAATTTCCATAAACATAATTTTCAATACAAATCCTTTTAAGGAATTGATTTTGGATATTACTTCTATTACATGATGTAGATCCATTTCAGTAATCATTCCATGTAAAGTGCACAATGAACCACTATGTCACCAGTTATCAAAATTTACCAAGAACGAAAAGCAGATAACTTATGACAATTTCACAACAGGAACATAATGCATACTACAAATAAATAACAACCCCAATTATCACATTGCTGAGTGAATAATGCAATAATAGTTGAGAATATTCACTATCTAAGGAGAGATTGGAGAATAATGGAAACATCCAATTTGGCAGATAAAGGCTGGGAGTCGGGACAAGGATAGAGCCAGTTGAAGATTGAATAGCGCCACCAACACGTTTATGAGAACAATAATGTCCATAGATGGCCATCATTTGGATCCTCATAGAAACCTTCAGGAGCTCATCAAGGAATTAAACGCACATTCTTGACACTTTTTATTTGTATTATTGATCTAGAGCTAGTTATATCAAGTATCCTCTATTAAGAGGAGTTCAGAAAATAATTTACCTGCAAGTTTTAAGCCATGTTGCTTCAGATATTCTGCATCATATCAAGGACTGCCCACTTGTGATCCAAAGCCTTGTTACCTACCAAACCTGCACCCAAAGATATCCAAGTCCTTGAATGAAGTGCAACCCTAGAGGCACTTAGGAAGGTTGCCCAATGTCACCACAACAACTCTTCCTCTCACTTAGGCCAGCTCTCCTCCGGCACAAGGGGGGAACCCTAGAAAAAGATGTTTATGATATTCCTAGAATTTAAGGGACGGTGGATTGCCAAGACCAATGTCTATCCAATTCGGTGACAGTGTCAAGATCAATAATCAAGAGGGTTTGAACAATATAGAGGGAGGTGTAGTTACATTGTTATAACCATGCTCTAACTAACCACATGGGTCTACTTCTGTTAAGTTTTTACTGTTGTTATTAGGTTATTTCCAAATTACATGAGCATTCAATGCATTTCCAAAACAACAACATAAAGAGGATCACCGAAAGAAACACAATCACAAGGTACGCAGCATTTTATCCTGGGAAACCCTCATGGGGGAGAAAACCCAGCAAAAACTTCCTCAATAATAGATTGCCAATACAATGCCAAGACTAAGACCAAAACACCAAGAATAATCCAAGACTGAGCATGCACCTCTCTTCTCCTTCCTCCTGCAACTGCAACTGCCTTCAAGATATGCGCACTAGATGAGTGAGTGTGTGTGTGTATAAGTGAGGCACCATCCTCACATATAAATACTAGTTGAGGAGGTGCTAGGGTTATGTCTCTTCACTTAGTGGGGCCGACTTCTCCTAGAAGTGGTTAAAACCACTTTATAAGTACTAGGGGCTGACTTTACAAATACCACTATACAAATGCAGTTTGACTAGTCCACAAAAGGGGATTTGATCTTATACAAGACCCGACATGATCAATCCGCAAAAGGGGATTTGATCTATAAGATAATAACTCAAAATTAATTAGAATATTCTTTGAAGTTACAATATTTCAACAACTTCAATATGAAAAAAATTAGAGGGCTCTTCCAAAGATGCTCCTCACAATCAGTGCAAAATCAACCAAGTAATAAAGTGCAACCATGAAAAATTAAAGTACAGTTGTATATGAAACCATAAATGGAGTAGAAAAGAGCAGGAAGCCTTCTTTATAGAAGGAACAACCAACAATACTGTAGAAATTATCTGAGGTCCTATGAGACTGCCATCTAAGGTCTGTCCTTGACCTTAGTATGGCTCTAAGTTTCAACTGTATGGCTGTCTTCTTTTGCTGTTTTAGGAAAG
>SNQJ01S0075696.1:98630-108912 GCA_010110895.2 Picea sitchensis
TTAATAGACATAAAGTGAAACTATGGAAACTTAAGTAAAGTGGGTTTTTGAGTGAGATTCTTTTTGAGTGATCTCAACCATTGATTAGGGATGAGATGAGATGATCTCATCCACCCATCTTTTAGGTTTCCTTATGCATCCTAGAGGAGGGCGCAAGAGGCCAAGGAGAGGCCATTCACTCATTTGTTCACTCCAAGAGTTTGAGAGAGAGCAAGAGGATGAGGTTTCAGGAAGATGGAGAGGAAAGCTTGGGCGCCTCCTTGCATGGAGGGCTCATGGAGGCTTAGTTCCCTATTTATTTACTGATGAGCTTCTAGATCTGAGGAGGGCGCACTTGAGGAGGAGGGCGCATCAGCAGTGGGGAGGTCTTAGATAGCTCAGTTTGCAGTGAGGTATGTTTCAAAGGGAGGCTACACTTCAGTATCAGAGTACTGTGGAGGGGTCTCCTGTTCAGAGCTTCCAGTTGGCAGCTGGCTCCATTTCAGTGGTCTTGGTAGAATTTATGGGGGGCGCACCATCCTAGGGCGCTCTTGCTTAGTTTGGACTTGTATTTCAGCTTGGATCAAGTTGTTATTGTATCAAGTTCATCTATATTTTGTACTAGCTGTATTCCACCATCTATTCTCCTCATATATAGACATATATTCCAAACAGGTTGTCCCCGAGGGGNGGGGGGGGGGGGGTTTATCCAGGGTCATGTTTACAAAAAATACATGTGCCAAATTTCATGTGTGTTAGAGTGTAGAACTACTATATTTTCAGCTGTAAGGATGTCTAGGTGTGTTACATTTATTAAAGTATGCATGTGCTAACCCTTGGTGACTAAAACTACATGCTAGAGCACCTAAAATTGTGAATGTAACCGTAACAAATCAGCAAAAAGTTCCTGAACTGTTGGCTGTCCTAAAACAGCAGCAATACCTTCATTGACAGCTGAAACTTAGAGCCAACTTGAGGTCAAAGACAGACCTAGTTGGCAGCTTGATAGGCCCTGGAAAATCTTCATGGTATTAGAGCTGAGGTGGCTGATTTTTTAGTAGTTTGGACAGCATATGAGTGGGCTGTTATAGACATCTTCTTGGCATATTTTGTAGACAGCCATTGACAGTGTTTAGTGGCTTCTTGTTGGCAGAATTTCGTAGAGAATTGTAGAGCAGTTTGTGCACAGTTTGGACAACCTCTTTTCACACCTGCAGGGATAGGAGTGAGGTTGTATTTCACGACCTCTTTTCACACCTATATTGCTAGGAGTGAGGTCGGTGTTCGCTTGCCTCTTTTCACACCTGTGTTGACAGGAGTGAGGCAGCGTTCCTTTGCAGTTTGAGCATCAGTTAGAGTGCAGTTTGGCAGACATGTCAGCATCTCAGATGCGTGTGGAGGACAGGCTAGTTGGGGCTAGCAATTGGTCGCCTTGGAAGGCGAGGATAGTCTTTTCCTTAAAGGACCTCAAACTATGGGATATAGTTGAGGCGTTTGTTCTTGCTATTCCTGCTACTGGCCCCGTCTTGTTGGCATAGTTCAGGAAGAGGAACAACAAGGCAAAGAGGACCATATCATTCCCCACTTGACTGGGAAATATTATGCATATGAGATGTGGGCATCTCTATGCAAGCTTTATGAGATCTCTAATGAGAACCGGAAGTTGGTTCTGCATGATCGACTAAGGGGCATTCACATGCTTGAGGATGAGTCGGTTACTTCTTTCCTTGGTTGTTACACCCAGATCAGAGACGAGCTTGGAGCCATCAGAGAGGTGGTGAACCCCAACTCTATGGTGAGGACAACTTTGAACAGCTTCACCAAACCATGGGGTCCATTCGTTCGCGACATTTTTGCCAGGGAGGTTATGCCTACATGGGAGAGAATGTGGGATGACTTTGTCCAGGAGGAGACTAGACTTGTAGCAGAGGCCTCTGGACAACAACAGTCAGGCCAGGGTGATGAGGACCTTGCTCTTTGGACAAAGGGCAAGAAGAAGACCGGTCGGGGAGGTCGGTAGGGTCCCAAGTTTGGGGCCCCACCACAAGGAGGAGAGAGCAGCAGTGGGACAAAGAGAGATAAGAGCTCAGTTAGATGCTTTTCTTGTAGGGATTTGGGTCACTATGCAGGACAGTGTCCCAAGAAGAAGAAGAAGCAACATGTTGTTTCAGCAACGACAGCAGTGGAGCTTGAGTTCGATGAGCAGTTTGCGAGAGAGTGTGCATTCATGACTACTTTGTCTACTATTACACCATCCAGCATTAGATGGGGAAACAGAGTTGAGGACCGACTGACTCATAGTAGTGATTCAGAGGGAGCTCAGACTTAGTTTCCTTGGACACCATCATCAGGGGTGACTGGTCCACCCGGGACAACTTCAGTTTCAGAGTTTCCGAGCAGACAGAGAGTTGGTGCTATAGCTTCAGAGCATCAGAGATTGATGAGGAGGAGCAGCAGGGAACCAGGCTTGAGCCTCACTTGGATATAGAGATTGGAAAATCAGGTTCTGGATCCACCTCAGGTGGAAGCTACTTGGCAAGAGGCCAAGTTGAGGATCTTGGTGAGAAGTCGAGATCCAGGTACTCTTGGTGAGATACCAAGAGGGGGAGACTACTGGTGAGATGCCAAGAGAGTGACTCTTGGTGAGATGCCAAGAGTAGTGACCGTTGGCGAGATGCCAGGAGGTAGAAATCCTTGGTGGGAGACCAAGGTGGAGATCCTTGGTGTGATGCCAAGAGAGTGACTCTTGGTGAGATGCCAAGAGTAGTGACCGTTGGTGAGATGCCAGGAGGTAGAAATCCTTGGGGGGAGACCTAGGAGGAGATCCTTGGTGTGATGCCAAGATCTAGTTGATCTTGGATAGGTGGAGAGACACTTCCATCTATAGATCACGCAAATTGAGCAGATTTGTGTCAGACTACGTTCATTGATCAGGGTACAGCCATACTCACCGAGTATATGCCAGGAGGCAACCATGTCCACTATAGGGATGATGTTGGTGGTGACAAGCACTTTCCTCGGTAAGAGGGAGTGTTGAGATTTGGGTACCTTGGAAAGTGGTCCCCTTGTGTTTGTGAGCTTCTAAACACAAAGGGAAGTACTTTGTACCTTGTACCATGTACTTTATGTCTAATTTCACTTTGACTTAGGAGATTTAAGTCAAAAGTGAAATTTGGTCATTTTAGCCTAAAGTGACAATTAATTCACAAAGTGGGTGAATTAATAGACATAAAGTAAAACTATGGAAACTTAAGTAAAGTAGGTTTTTGAGTGAGATTCTTTTTGAGTGATCTCAACCATTGATTAGCGATGAGATGAGATGATCTCATCCACCCATCTTTTAGGTTTCCTTATGCATCCTAAAGGTGGGCGCAAGAGGCCAAGGAGAGGCCATTCACTCATTTGTTCACTCCAAGAGTTTGAGAGAGAGCAAGAGGATGAGGTTTCAGGCAAAGGGAGAGGAAAGCTTGGGCGTCTCCTTGCATGGAGGGCTCATGGAGGCTTAGTTCCCTATTTATTTACTGATGAGCTTCTAGATCTGAGGAGGGCGCACTTGAGGAGGAGGGCGCATCAGCAGTGGGGAGGTCTTAGAGAGCTCAGTTTGCAGTGAGGTATGTTTCAGAGGGAGGCTACACTTCAGTATCAGAGTTATGTGGAGGGGTTTCTTGTTCATAGCTTCCAGTTGGCATCTGGCTCCATTTCAGTGGTCTTGGCAACATTTCTGGGGGTGCACCATCCTAGGGCGCTCTTGCTTAGTTTGGACTTGTATTTCAGCTTGGATCAAGCTATTATTGTATCAGGTTCATCTATATTTTGTACTTGTTGTATTCCACCATCTATTCTCCTCATATATAGACATATATTCCAAACTGGTTTTCCCCGGGGGGGTTTTGTCCAGGGTCATGTTGACCAAAAATACATGTGTCAAATTTCATGTGTGTTAGAGTGTAGAACTACTATATTTTCAGCTGTAAAGATCTCTAGGTGTGTTACATTTATTTTAGTATGCATGTGCTAACCCTTGGTGACTAAAACTACATGTTAGAGCACCTAAAATTGTGAATGTAACCGTAACAAATCAGCAAAAAGTTGCTGAACTGTTGGCTGTCCTAAAATAGCAGCAATACCTTCATTGACAGTTGAAACTTAGAGCCAACTTGAGGTCAAAGATAGACCTACTTGGCAACTTGATAGGACCTGGAAAATCTTCACTGAAGACATGCTCCTAGGAGACTGCACACTCTCCTAAGCATCCATCTATTTCCACTCATGCCTATTGAGTCCTCTGAGAGTCTCGGAAGAGTACTGAGTCCCAAGTATCAATTCTCTCTCCTATGCAACCTTCCCACTCTCCGATACAGAATATGAATCCAAAAATCCATTGAATCCCAACACAGGTAGTCCCAACAACCTGTACAGCCTCTCATACCGGACACCAAGCAACATTGTTGTGTCTGGAGTCGCTCCCTCTGGATATACAATACTCGGCCATAGTAGAATGCAACTCCAAATCCATCAACCTCCATAGTTGACACTGAGAGTAAATTAATTGTCAACTTTGGAATATACAACACCCCGACAACCTCCAAAAAACCTCCAGAATCTAGTTGGAATCTAACACTTCCAACCCCCTTTACTGCAAGCTGTGACTCGGCTCGACTGTCAACAATGCAATCTGAGTCTGTTTCTGGAAGACTAAGGAACATTGACCTCATTCCCGTCATATGCCGAGAAGCTCCACTGTCCACGAACCACACTTCAATGTCCTCGAACATAAGACAACCACTTCCCACATGACTAGTCATGACAGAAAACTCCTCCTCATATTTCTAAACAAACTCAACAATCTATGTTGATGCTGACACCTCTGGTTCCTCCTTCTTCTTCTTCTTGTTGATGCTAACACCTCTGGTTACTGCTTCTTCTTCTTCTTGTTCAGACACTGACTAGCACAGTTGCCAGTCTTGTGACATGCAAAGCATCTCACCTTGCTTATGTCCTTCTTCTTCTCATAGTTCTTTCCCACAAGAGCAACATTCTTGTCATCTGCACCATCCACTACCTTCTCCTGAGACCCCTCCCAGATCTCCTCATGTGTAAAGTCATCCCACAATTGCTCCAATCAAGGAGCTTCTCCCTCGCCACCACGCACTTCACGAAAACCTCCCACCCCTTGGTGAAGCCTTTGATGGCTATACGCACCAGCTCTGAGTCTTGAATAATTTTTTTCCGACAGCTGCCAACTCGTCCTTCACCTGTGCAACCCGGGTTAGGCAAGAGGCCATGCTCTCCCCCTTGGCCATGCTAGTACTATGGAGCTTGTCCCAGAGAGCCATTTTTTGTTTCTCGTTCTTTGCCTCATACAAACCCTTCAATGCATCCCACATCTCTTTGGTTGTCTTATTCTCAACCAAATGTGGAATAAGGTGGTCTCTGACTCCATCCAAAATGATTATATGAGTCTTGGCTTCCTTCACTTCATGAACATCCAGAGCTATGGGATCTGACGCAGGTACTAGCATGATGGTGTCCACAAACAACCACAACTTGTTCTCCTTGAGAATACTTGTGATTCTCACCTTCCACTGCAGGTAGTTGGAGATCCCCTCCAACCTATCTTCATACCTTATGCTGAAAGTCATCTTTGTCCACCTGACAAAGAACCCTCTTTCCCCTTCTTCCAAGCAAATGTCCCAGCGAATCACTTGCTGTCCCAAGTGCCAAACTGTCCACTGAACTTCAGAGCACCAGCTCTGATACCATGTAGAAAAATATATTTATCTCAAAATAACACTTAGTCTAAATTAGATTTCAGCCTCCTACACAGCTTCAACAGCCACACAACTGTAGTTTATGAGCAGAAACACTAATAGATAAGTTCTGAAATAAAATGGCAGCGGAAATAACTCCTTAACAGCAGACAGAAAACCTCATTTGGCACAAAAATATGAACAATGCCACTTGAAGAATACTCAGGAAAAGAAAGACAAATTTAAGGAGAATGGTTCTTTATTCAGCTCTAGTGAAAAATCAGAGTTTTACAATAGCATCAGCATAAAATACACAGACTTATCTCTCACTTCAGCAAGTCATTCCTCTAGAAAACAGTGCCAGACTGTATCTTGGGAAAATAGCTTTGATTGTACGGCCTGTACGACCCAAAACAGACAGCAAACTACCACAAACAATCTCAGAAATGTCTAGAAACTCCTGTCAAGTGCAATTGTATGGTACAGAACAGCACAACATCAGCAAACTACATAGAAAATCGTGCCAATACTGCAGTTAGACAACAACATCAATTTGCGTGCCTCATTTTTGCTATACGGCCAACAAACACAGTTGTACGGTCTCTTCTGTAGCTGTTGTACAGACTGTATTTAATGTTGCAAATGATCCTTGGATTGTGTCTATCCCTCTCCTAGGGATGCGTGCCAAACCCCTTTGTTGCTGCTCTTCCCTCCAAGCAAAGAACTCTCTTGGGAATCATGCCTCTTCACCTCCCCTCTAAGTCTCCTCAAAAAGTGTGCCCTTCTCTCCCTCATGAGCTGCCTTTATCTAATTTGAAAGTGTAACTGCCCTAACCCTTGGTCTTCCAATGAGATTGACGATCAAGATTAGATCTTGCCCTCATGAGATCAACGGTCATGACTTAATCATTCGTTGCGGTCACTTAAGTGACCCATAACATCATAAAGTCACTTTTACACTTAAAAATTAAAAGACCCAACTTTATAAAGTTACTTTATAAAAACATATTATAAAGTCACTAGGGAGAAAGTGTGCTCGGTCAGTTTTGCATGTTGGGTGCCGCCAATGCAGAAGTACCTCTGAGCTACCAATGCTAACAGGAACCCTTCCTGTTTCAAGCATTAACAGGTCTCATCTCAAGCTCAATATGAATTACATAACCTTGTCCATACTTACCATGTTCACCCCCTGCATACCCCATCTAACGAAGTAATTTTGGAGCAAATGCCCCTAGTATGTTGTAATTTTGGAGCAAATGCCCCTAGTATGTTACGTAAAGTCAGGGGAGGATCGTTTTTGAGTAACCAACAATGCATGAGAAGAAGTGGCATCAAAAATGTCACAAAATTTTCCCTTCTCCAATATTTTTAACTCAATAATAGGAGAAGCTTGCTCGTGAGAAGCTTGCTCGTGAGTGGCCACAAGTACAAGAACATATGGAGATGAAGATTATAAAGTAGATGCATCAATAAGAAAGTCGTCAAGCAATGCATATTGCTCCTTTGACTTGTTCAGGATCTTTCTTTGGGCTCATTAAGGTCTTGATTGAGGCATCTGCAACTCTTGAATGGTCTTGTCATCCAACAGTTGATGCAGGAGATCATAATCATTGTTCAGGTCATGATACACGTCAAAAAGATGGACATCATCTTGAAGAGGAATAACCTCCTCAAGAAGCTTGAAAATAGAGTCCTGGAAACAATTGACCTCATCTCGTAGCCAGATATTAGTTTCATGCAATGAATCAACTTGTTCATTAAGTTCTTTATTAGCTTTGTGCAATTGAGCAATAGTAGCTAACAATGAAGCATTCTCAATATGAAGTTTACCATTAATATCTTCTCAATATGAAGTTTACAAAGAAGCAACTTCATCACAAAATTTGTAAAAAAGAAAACTTCTTCTCACAATGTTTCCAGGAAGCCAGAGTAGCAATGCTTTTTCTTCATCAAGAGCATCCATGGCAGAAATTATATAAGTACTTTGCAATAGTCAATATGGTAGGAAAAAGGTGCATGAACTGCGAAACCCCCACAAAAATAAGATGTCTTCCCTTCAAAATTAACCTTAATAAAAAAAAAATTCTCCCCTCAAAGAGAAATTCAAAGTAAAAAAGCTTTCGACCTTGTGAAAAAACATGGAGTCCCCCCTTAAAAAACAAATATCCAAGGTAAAAATTCCTTTTTCCAAGTTAACTTTGCACTTTTGAACCTTTACAAAATAAAGTAGCCATTGGAGATGAAACTTGGATCTTCCATCTTCAATTAAAAATCTTCAACCAACTTGTCTCCACCAACAATTTAGAGTTTGAGAAACTTTCGACCTTGGCATGGGTATATGCTAAAAGGAAAAATACATATATTATAAATTGCCTTTTAATCTCTACAGGCATACCAGGTTCAAGAAATGCATTGTTGTACACTCTAGAGGAGAACCACGCAGAGGCTTAAAGAAGATATGTGTGCCCAAAAACTGCACAAAGAGGCTATAGCTCATTGGGAGGGGCAGGTCAAATCACGAGTGAAGCGAGCTAGATCTCACTTGACAGGAGAAAATCTACATAAATACAGTCAAGCACTCTCGAGCACATCCAAACAGTAATCCAGGAATTGACTAGCAACTTGTTTTAGCAGCAAATCATGTCTTATAAGAGCTAGAACCACATTTCAGCAACCACAATGGTGCCTGTTACCACCCAAAGTTGCACGTGGATGGATTTGCAGTTGAGCCGCCAAAGATGAACAAGCGATTGTTCAAATTCAGAGTTCAGAACTCCAGCTAGGCCCCGTGGTCCCTTGTAGATTCTTCAAATATTCGTATTTCCATAACCCTGCGGGGAATTGTAATTTGTAATAGATGAGTTAGTATGATGAACTTTGTAAAAGGTCTTGGCCACTTAAGACCCACTCTCCAATGCATTTACTCTAGGGTGCTTTTTTTATCTAGCAATTATAAGTTGTTTACAGCAGCTTATGATTGTTGGTTTTTTCACTCATTTCTCTAAAGATGGAGTATTTGTATTAGTGTTTGGGCCTTAAAGTGATGTCTGAGCCTAGTGTCTAATGTATATTACCATACTAGTCATCAATTTTGAGTCACAGGGAAATATGTTAAGCCCCCCTTAGGTTTTTTTTTTAATGTTTTCGGATAATATAAAATTTCCTGCAAAACGGGATATTTTAATTGTAATTGATGAATAATTTAAAAAAAAGTGGTACTAGGAGGCATCATATGCCTTAGGGATATTCATTTTTCGTCTCGGAATACCCACTTTACCCATAGACCACCTTTCAAGAGAAAAATAATGGTTATTAATCATTAAAAAATTAATTTCTCTCGAAACTAGACAAATAAAAAACAATTAAAAGGAAAATCAAGATTCCTTAAAATAAGGAAACATGTCTCCCACATGTTCCTTTTGTCTTAAGTCTTAAAGAGAGTTGTTGGATCTTTCCTAAAATGAGAAATCACTTATCCTTGAGTCGACTTGAGTCTAGCCATTGTTTACATTTCCACTAAAGCGTTTTTCTATCCCACTCATACATCCCACTTGCCAAGCAAGTCGCATGGGCCTCACACGCTTTTCTTGAATAAAGAAACATCCACCGTTTGCTTTCACCACTCGACTTAACTCATCCTTTTTGCTTTTACCTCTCACTATCCACCTAAACCTTTCCCATATTTTCGCTTTCACAACTCGCCATTCACTCAAGGATGACTCGCCTTATCATTAAGGAAACCCTAACCACTCACTTGGCTATTTAATAAAGGTGACCTACCTCTTGTAGGAGAGTTGGAATTTTGCTAATAGTTCACTTGTGATACATTGTAATCTATCTATCTTCTATTGGAATAAAAAAGGCTTTGGAGGCTATTGTGGTGTAGAGCTCTCATGTGTTGATTCATGGTGATCAATTGTGTATGAGGTATACTTGTATTTAGCTTATTTTGCATTGTAAATTGTTATTATTGGCCTATGTTTGGAGCTATCTCCTTGTAGGATAGGAATAGAAAAACTAAGCTTGCTTGATATTTCTATTAGTTTATGTATGTTAGATAGTTGTGAGATGCATGTTTATTTATCTTAATGTCATGCTTTTTCATGTCTTTCTAATATATGAAACACCACGCTTTTAACTCTTTTGTTGCAAGATTTGTCTTAGCATTGCAGGTTTACATCATTTGAAGGATAGGTTGAAGCGAGTGAGCTTCCTCCCATCTTCAAAGAGCTTTGAGAAGATCACTTTCCCTCTGCTTTCCTCTAACGAAGACTCCATTGCCCAAGACATTCCAAGACAACAAGCATTCTTCTTCTCTCCTCATAATTTCTTATAAAATCTTTCTCTTGGTTACCTTTCTTGCATTTAATAGTTTTTTTTTGGTATTTCAAATTCAAATCTAAAGCTAAATAGCTTGCATAAGTAAGTACGATTTAGATCTAGATTATTATTATAAAACGAATTCATTTTTAGCTAGATCTACTTCAAATTTGCTTGCTTTTAACTAGTATTTCAAAGTAAAATCAGTAGGTTAGAAGCTGTGCAATTTTACT
>SNQJ01S0075696.1:108922-119908 GCA_010110895.2 Picea sitchensis
AACAAAATTTTGAGATCATCCTCATGTGAAGAAAATTCAAAATCTTCAATTGGTTCTTACAGGAAAGAATTCTTACATAACAAGTTAAGAGGGAGCTTTTATGAAGGAATTGAAGTGAAAGACTTCGAGGATCTTTCTCATTATGGGCTTGAAGTTGTTGGCGTCGGGGAGATTTCTCTCTCACCAGTCAAATATGAAGTGATGTACTTCACAACTCTTTTCTTTTGCAAACACATGATTACACAAATGATCTCTAAACTAAAGATTCTACGAGATCGGGCCACAACCGGATCAAGGTTCTCTCACTGCTACAGTCAATTGATTTATCTGCATTACATACGAGCAGTGTCGGTATCACCCGGTAGAAGTGTTCGATTAGGTCATATGTGAAGAACGAATCATTTACTTCTGATCCTTGTGAAACATATTTGAGATACGGTCTCAGATATACCGCAAGTAGAGGTATATGACTCCATGGTTTCACAAGTTGAGATTGGATTAGGCGGTGTTGTGGACGGAAGAGTATTTCCGGATATTAGCGGTGTTGGCTCATTATGTTTCTGGTCAGTGAGGAAGCGGGGCTCAGTAGCCCAAAGCAACTGCGGTACATTTAACGCTAGTACTGCGGCGAGGCGATTAACCGAGCTACTTTGGACTATTCGGTCGAGCTCGAGCCGCGGTTGTTCCTTTTGTGAAATTGGTGTGTAAAGCTCCTGAAGAGAACGATTTCATAACAAATCGAAACACATTGAAATGAGGATATCAATTTATCGGGATATGATTCCGGAGGAAAGTTCTGCGGCCTTAGGTATGTTTCGACGGCCGAGCAGACGGCGGAACATTTTTACCAAGCCACGCCTTTGATAAAGTTTGCATACTTTAGTGACAAGCTTGGTGTGGCTGAAAATACCTCTCTCTTCTTTGAAGGAGAGTGTTAAATTACATCGCGGCCAATGAGAGCCATTTCTCCTGACGAATGGCTAAGACCCTAGACAAGATCTAGGGCCCCAGTACACTCACAGGGTATGTGAATTGCAGGACCAAATTACAGTGAAGACCCTAGATATCTCTGGGGATTTTGGTTTTGTAACGGTGGCAACCATGCAGGGCATGAGAGTCTTGATGCGGGACCAAGCATTGAAGACTTTAGATAGGGCCCACGGTTTTGTAACCGGGGGCCAACCATGCAGGGCATGAGTCTTAGTCACGGGACCAAGCATTTTAAGACCCTAGATATCTCTAGGGCCCACGAATTGCGACCGGGGTACCCAATACACAGGCATGGAAGTCTTGATGCAGGACCAAGAGTTTAAAGACCCTAGATATATCTAGGGCCCACAGACTGGATCGGGGTAACCGTACTGTGGCATGGAAGTCTTGATGCGGGATCAAGCATTTTAAAGAGATACAGATATATCTAGGGCCCACGAATTTGGGTCGGTGCTCATGCAGGGCATGGGTTGATCCTTGGTCTTTGACTTTGGTGTAAAACTTGATGGTACATGACCTTCCTTGAAGAAGGGACATAACCACAAGAGGGATAAAGTCATTATCTTTGATGATAAAGTAATAGGTTCACCATATGACTTGAAGAGATGAGTAATACCACTTTGTTAACTCCACTTGTCCTTGGTTGATTGTTCTAGGCTCCTTGTTGGTTGTGGAGGGCTTTGTCTTTTGGTTTGTGGGCCTACTTTATTGTTTGTGGGCCTTGTCGTATTGGTTGTGGGCTTTACACTTTCAGTGGGTTATGTTTATTGTCACATACTTAAATTCATAATTTAAGCATGTGACATTAATGTTAACTTAAACCTATGCCCTAGCGCCCTAATCTAGCCCTAACCCTTACTCTAAATACTATATAAAGGACCCTCCCCTACTCACCTATACACTTACACTTTCTATTATGGCGTGGGCTCCCAATGCTTTGACCCCTGGAGTCTTTGTTAAGCTGATGTTGATGTGTGTGGAAGTCAGCACGGCCTGCGGTCTCTACGATCTGTGATGGAGAAGTTCAGATCCCTTTACCGTACTTGGAGTGCCTTCTCCTTTCTTAACGTAGTAGCCTCCATTAAGCGAGGATAGCCATTGCTTTTGATGTCTTTGTCTTCTTATTTGTGAGAGGCTGCTGACCCCTATTAGCGGGGATAGCCACCAGGTTAGGAGAACAGGTAATGTGCTCTGGCGGAGGCATTAAAAGCCCTCCCTACGAGCAAGTGACCTCTATTAGTGCCGTCCTCTTCTGGCCTGGCATGGCTAATTACGGCGTTTGTGTATGAGGTTTTAGTGCCCTACGGTAGTAAACGGGAGTTTATATTAGGGCAATATTCGGATCGAGAGTCTCTTTGTGAAAGGCTTTTGTTTGTGAGGGGTTTTTTTTACGTAGTGGTTTTCTTCCCGCTTATCCTGTTGACTCGGTGGCATGAAATGTTCCTTCAACCTTTGGCATATAGATCTTCGATAGATCTTGAGCCCGAACCTTTGCTTGAGCATAACACTCGGGACCTATTTCTATTGTGGTGGTGTGCTTTCATCAGAGGTAAAGGTTGGTACCAGGTATGCTCTCTATTAGTTGCTTCTAGTTTTCATATCTAACTTTACTGTATTGAATAAATTCATATTATATACTCCTTGTTTACAGTTTGAGTATAGTACCAGAACCGTGTTATAAATCTGCTGCTACAATTAGAAGAGTTTGCTTGAATAAAAGAAATCTGGAATCCTAACATTACTACGTTATGTTATAGGTATGCTACTTTAGATCAATTAGATAAGTCTAATCTAACATTGTCGGTCTACTCTCTTGCTATACAAATCTATTTACATTATGTTTTGAATTTGAGATCTAATGAATTTGTCTGAGTTTCTGATACAGTTTGTCATAGATCTATCATACTATATGCTGTTGCAGACCTGAGTTGTGTGTTCAGTTCTATAGTTACAATGTTTAGATCTGTCTCTTAGATTTGTGTTTAATATGTGATCAGAGCTCTTCTATTTAATAGCTGCAGTTTGCTTTACTTGTTGTCTATCCATGATTGACTTACATATCTAATTTGTCTTGTTTATTAAAAAAAAAAATTTAAAGAGACTAACATTCTGCATTTTACCCTAAAATCTAGGATATAAACCCTAGTATGCTCTTCCCATTGTGACTATGCAAAGTTGGCCATTGGGGATCGGAAAGGGATTAGTTGACACATGCTAGTTTTAATTAGGAAAATATATCTTTTGTGTTAATGTCTAAGAATTCTACCACGGGTGGAGTGTGTTAAGTCGGGGGGAAACTTAGAGATCTAGGTTCTCTCCTCGTTGGAACTCCTACGGCTTTGCAGTGCGGCAAGTCTATAAGAGCCCAAGATTAGCAGGTAAGATAGACCACATAAACACTTTTGCACACAAGAGTGGGGACCCCGACTTCAATCCCACTTCACTTTTATCCTAGACTAATATACTATTCTTCCACAAATAATAAAAATACTCAAGATAAAATAAACACGACGTATTAAAAACATCACATTTACTTTTTCTGCACTGGTCTTTACTTTCATCTATCTGATTGGATTATTTTACTTCAAAGCATTTACTATTCAAATCATCTATATTTGAGTATGTTATAAATGTGAATGACTCTTTGCATGTATTGACAGGGTGTATCTTTTAATTATATTTGAGTCATATGTTGTTATTATAAATCTTGTTTCATCATATTAACTCCTAGAAGTTGCTTTTATCATTCTTAGATTAAAGCCTTAGATTTTTCTTAGGGACTACCCCCTTGGCTAACTTGGAGTTGACTAAGGCAGAAGAAGTTGAGTAGAGGTGACAGTATCTCAACTTGAGGCATTTACACCCAAATGACAAGTGTGGATGACAAAAATGAGCCAGCGGTCATTTTCACAGCAAGAACACACCCACAGAAATCATTTAGGAAAATTGTTGTTGAAACTCTCTCAGCAAAACTGATGCAGAAATCAAGTGCCAAAATAAAAACTTCAACAAGGGCACACATCAAGAATTCTTTCCTAAGAAGACGCCCTTGTTGATCTGTAACAGCATGCCTCAACATGATAAAAGAGTAAAAACAGATGCACCCGTAAGCTAAAAAGTGAGCCTCGGAGCATTTGCATTCACATGTTTGATCCATGCTACAACAAAAGATACACTTCAAGAATAACCGGCATGCATGTGCCTACACAGAAAATACCCTGAAAATCATGCTAGGACATCAAAACTCATTGTGGAGATCAGCAATCCGCGTGGATTAAGATTTCTCCACGCTAACCCGACGTGCAAATTAGGCGGCAACGATGCACACACAAAAAAACGTACATGTTGGGGCACACCCTATGATAAAATGTGTTAAACAATTGCACCCAAATGACAAGTGTGGATGACAAAAATGAGCCAGCGGTCATTTTCACAGCAAGAACACACCCACAGAAATCATTTAGGAAAATTGTTGTTGAAACTCTCTCAGCAAAACTGATGCAGAAATCAAGTGCCAAAATAAAAACTTCAACAAGGGCACATATCAAGAATTCTTTCCTAAGAAGACGCCCTTGTTGATCTGTAACAGCATGCCTCAACATGATAAAAGAGTAAAAACAGATGCACCCGTAAGCTAAAAAGTGAGCCTCGGAGCATTTGCATTCACATGTTTGATCCATGCTACAACAAAAGATACACTTCAAGAATAACCGGCATGCATGTGCCTACACAGAAAATACCCTGAAAATCATGCTAGGACATCAAAACTCATTGTGGAGATCAGCAATCCGCCCATTAGTTCTTTTGTGTACAGGAGTGAAGCTCGAGAGGATGGGCCTCTATTTTTGGCATACAGTGACATTGTTTCAATTAGGGATGTAGATTTCAGGGTACATTGTTGTGATTGCCACGATTTGCAACTGATGTGGACAAATTATATGCACAAGTTGTGCACTTGAAATTACACACATACTGACACTGCTCTAAAAAAAATTATTACCACCATGCATACATGGGTTTTCAGACCTTATGCTCTAACAGATTCATATCTCTTGTTGGTAACTTGGAGGGTTGTTAACCCCTAGATTTTCACCCTTGAAAATCTTGAGGGTTAAGAGCCAGAGTGCATTCCTTTGGCTGGCATTCTGAGATTCTCCCGGAGTTTAGCACTAGTGTTGAGCAAGAGGTTGGTTCCCATCGAAGGTAGGTATATGATCGATAGTAAGTACATGGTTGATTGGTTCAGAGTTAGAGTTGACTTGGTTTCCAAGCATTTTTGAAAGAGATGTATACATACAGCAAGTGTTGCTATTTTTTAGGAGACATTGTTTGAGTGGGTCTCTTGACAATTTGGAGCAATTATGAGCATACAGTATGAGTCCTTCGATGATTCTAGGCCCGATGACACTTTTCCGAGCAACGTGCAAGAACTTTCTATTTTTAGCAAGTTTTGCTCCAGGCCCCAGATTCAGATTTTGGGCATCCATATTGATCCTTGAGACATCCAGAGTCTACATGATGATCTGCAATATGTGATGAGGCCTTTGTCCCATGTTTTTAACAATTGGTACAAGTTGTCGTAATGTATACGATTTCGAACTATGATCATATAGGTTATTGCCAATGGTTTTCAGTATGTGATATACTAAATACCTTGCTATGTCGCATGGATGGTGCCAATTCCATCTCTGTTAAAGGAGGGGTCATGCTATTGAGAACAACTGTACTTATTACCTTTGTGGCAATTGGCTCTAAGGCACTAAAGTCTAGCATATTTTTCCCTGATATGGCGATTAAGTGGAGTCATGTAAGATCTACTTACACATTTGATGAGGTGGTGATTAAGACACAGCATTGACCTTTGGAGGAGCATCTCCATTAGGAGTCTTGAGACAACCATATAGCCTTCTCGAAAAGCACGGGGCCATGAACTACACAACCATCCATGATTTGATCATTACATTTTCACAGTTGTTTGAGTAGTATTCACACATGTTAGCCACCATGGCTAACTTTCCTCTCTGTGCTTGTGTTTCAGGAACAAAATCACCATATAGTCATACGAATGTTGTTCATGTAGATCTTCCGATTGGGATGACTCCACTTCTGGTCTTACACATCAAATTCTTTACCAATGCAAATGATCCTCTCTGAAATTGGAAATTGAAACATTTTACCTAGTGGATTTATATAGAAAATACCAATATTGGTAAACTCTGATTAGTTTTGCTTGTAAGCTTTGAATATCTATCTCGTGCATATACATATGCTTAAAGTCAGTAATGTTGCACTATGATACAAATCTGTTCTTTCAAATGGAATATCCATGGCTTTAAGTGTTAATATTTTTGGTGTAACTATGGAAGATATTCTTGTATATTTGTTTTGGTCAAACCTTTAAAAAAGTCATTATAATTATATTGTATAAGTCGGCTCAACAGAAATTATTATATTATTGGTATTTTACTTATAATTGTAAAAAGCCCCATTGTGGCTAGTCGGCCCTGTTTTTATGGGTTAGTTAGGTCAAGAGTCGTGTCTCTTCAAGAGACACTTTTGTGTATATACTATAAATAGAGGATAGGTTCCTCCCATTTGGACACACTCACACACACTTCTCTTGTGTATCTTGGAGCGCATAAAGAGGTCTAGCGCACAAGTCTTGGAGACTGGTTGTTTTGGTCTTGGTCTTTCTTGGAGAGCAATAACGCATTATTGTACTAGTTGAAGGAATCTATATTGAGGATTTTGGTTGTTGCATTTTCTCCCCCACAAGGGTTTCCCAGAATAAACGGTGTTCTATTGTATCTGTGATTGTCTATCTTTCAGTGATCCTATTAAAGTTGATATTGGATTAAATAACTGTAACTGTGTAACTGGAAAATTTAAAATTCTAACATGGGTTCAGAGCAGGCCTGAATAAAAACCAGTTGCAGGTCTAGAAGCCTAAAAGGAGTCATTTTTTTTTCAGTCTAGAGACAGTTACCGGACAAACCAAGACCATCAGGAGGTTCGCCCTCACCTAGCGCACTTTTTCAGTGGACCAGTTTTCCAATTTGCAGCTGTTGCAATTAGGGTTTCACCCAAAACCCTAAGGCTGACGTTTTTCAATTTCTGGGGAGAATTTTTACGAAGCAAGACCACCAAGCAGCGCACCCTAGCAGAGTGCACCTGCTAGTAAGTTCAAATCTCTCTTCTGAAAATTTTCATTTTTGGTCATATTTTTGTGTGGTTCCAGGAAGGATGGCTACCGGAATAAAGATCGATGAAAAGCTAGATGGAGTTGATAACTTCAGAGCCTGGAGGTACATAATAACCCTCCTTCTCGAAGAACATGATTTGGATACATTCATCAAAGAAGAGGTTCAAGAACCTGAAGGAAATGAAGCAAAGGAAAGAGCAAGAAGGAGCAACCTTCACCTAAGAAGTTTAAGAAGGGTCGAAGAGACAACTCAAACATCAGATGTTTCTGTTGTCAAGAATTGGGACACTTTGCTAGGGATTGTCCCCTCATTAAGGAAATAAAGAAAAAGAAAGGAGGTAAGAAGCATCAAGCTCATACAACTGAAGATGATGAGCCTCCCAAGAAGGTTGCAAAGCAAGATGAATCAAGTGATGAGGATTATGTCCTTATCTCATGCCTCACAGGAACTGTCACTCATGGAAGCGACACTTGGTTGGTAAACAGTGGTGCTTCTAAGCATATGATAGGTTATGAGGACTCCTTATCTAACCTTGTTCATAAAGATTCACCTCACAAGGTGAAATTGGGTGATGACTATAAGTATCCAATCAAAGGAGTTGGAGAAGATTCCTACAAGTTAGACTCAGGCAAGCCAATGAAGATGAAGGAAGTTCTCTATGTTTCAGGATTAAAGAAGAATCTTCTCTCAATTTCAGCATTGGATAAGTCAGAGTAGCATTTGTTGATGGTCAAGTTCTTATGTGGCCGAGAGGGAAGACCTTTGATGATGCAGTAGTGATTGGAGTTGAAGATGGAGGACTCTACAAATTAAAAGGACAATCAAATTCCGCAATGGTTCATTATACTGTGAATCCCGGTGAACTATGGCATAGGAGATTTGCTCACCTACACTACAAAGCTCTTCCAGTTATGAGCAAGATGGTGACAGGTCTACCAGAAATCCAAGCAAAACCAGATGGTGTGTGCAAAGGTTGTGCACAAGGCAAGAACAGTCATTTCCCAATAGCGATAATAGAGCCAAAGGGTTTTTGGACATCATGCATTCAGACATGTGTGGACCGATGTCGACAGCTTCACTAAGTGGGTATGTATATTATGTATCTTTTATTGATGATTACTCACGTAAAACTTGGATTTATTTATTGAAGGAAAAGAATGAAGTTTTTGGCAAATTCAAAGAATTCAAGGCACTGGTAGAAAACCTGACAGAGCAGAAGTTAAAGACCTTGCGATCAGACAATGGAGGTGAATTCACCTCAGAAGGATTCAAGGAATATTGCCAGGAAGTTGGGATTAAGAGGGAGCTTTCTACTCCCTATAACCCTCAGCAAAATGGAGTAACAGAGAGGAAGAATCGAACGATCATGGAAGCAGTAAAGGCCATGATCCATGATCAATATCTTCCTATGCATATGTGGGAAGAAGCAACAAAGACTGCAGTGTACGTGAAAGATAGAAGTCCCCACAAGGTGGTTGAAAAGAGGACACCCGAAGAGATGTTTTCAGGAGAGAAGCCAGAAGTCAGCCATTTCAGAATATTTGGTTGTCTTGTATTTGTTCATGTCCCCAAGGAAAAGAGGACAAAGTTGGACCCTTCCGGACAGAAGGGCATATTTATTGGTTACAGTGACACATCGAAGGCTTACAGGATATACATTTTCGGTAACCGAAAAGTGGAGATCAACCAAGATGTAATCTTCGATGAGAATGTAGCTTTCAGTAAATCCAAACAGATCTGTGCAGAAGAGGTTCATGAGGAAGAAAATGAGGTTCCTAGAGTTCCAGAGACAGAGGCAGTTGAACCAGAGGAAATCATTCCAGAGGATCATGACATGGCAGAATCTCAGAAACTAGCAGAGATGCCTTCTCGCAAGAGAAGACCAGCTTGGGCACAAGAGCTTATCAGAGATGCAAAAAGAATTGGTGCCCCAGAGAAATATTTCAAGGAAAGTAAGAAGTCGAAGTCGTATTCCAGCTACGTGGCATGCTTGTGTGAACATAATGGATGCAGAACCTTCCAGTTATGAAGAGGCTGCAGAAGAACAAGTATGGAAAGATGTCATGGCAGAGGAATACCAGTCCATTATGTAGATTGATGTGTAGGATGTGATTCACAGACCAAAGGAGAAATTTGTGGTGAGTTCGAAATGGATCTACAAGACGAAACACGCAGCTGATGGCAGTATTGAAAAATATAAGGCAATATTTGTGGCCCAAGATTTCTCTCAGAAGGAAGGGATTGACTATGAAGAGACTTTTTCTCGCGTAGCAAGATATACCTTGATCAGGACTATACTTTCATTGGTCGTTGTGATGAAATGGAAGGTGCACCAGATGGATGTGAAGACAACCTTCTTGAATGGTGAAATAAAAGAGGAAGTTTATGTGGAGCAACCACTTGGGTTTGAGACACATGACAGGAAGACTCATGTGTGCAGGTTAAAGAAGGCCTTATATGGATTGAAGCAGGCACCCAGAGCATGGTATGGCAGAATTGACAGTTTTCTAATGAGCTTGGGTTTTACCAAGAGCAGTGCAGATCCTAACCTTTACTTTAAGGTTGAGGATGGTGAACCGGTGAGTCTACTGATGTATGTGGATGACCTATTTCTAACAGGTGCGGAAGAGCTCATCACATAGTGTAAGAGAAAACTGGCTGCAAAATTCAAGATGAAAGATTTAGGAATGATGCACTACTTCTTGGGACTAGAAGTATGGAAGAGATCAGATGGGATTAAATCAAGGAAAGAAAGTATGCAATGGAAATCCTGAAGAGGTTCGAGATGTTGGACTGTAAGGCCATGGCTACTCCGATGGTATCAAATCTGAAGTTGTTGCAGGATACAACTTTAGAGATTGTGGATTCTACCTTATATAGGCAGATGGTGGGTTCATTGATGTATTTGATGAACACAAGGTCAAATTTGGAGCAGCCCAGGCAGGTCCATTTGCTTGCAGCAAAACATGTGTTGAGGTACCTTAAGGGTACTCTAGATCATGGTCTCTGGTATGGATATAACCATGAGTTTGGATTGTATGGATACTCAGATTCAGATTGGGTCGGCAATATTCTTGACCGGAATAGCACTTCAGGATACTGATTCAGTCTTGGCTCCAGTATGGTCTCGTGGAGCAGCATAAAGCAGTCATGTGTGGCACTCAGTACGGCTGAAGTTGAGTATGTGGCAGCATGTGCAGTGAGCAGAGAAGCAGTGTGGCTTCAGAAGTTGTTGTCTGGATTATTTGGTCTCAGATTGGAAGCGACCTGCATTTGGTGTGACAACCAGAGTTGCATGAAGTTGTCAGAGAACCCAGTGTTCCATGACATGTCAAAGCATATCAAGATCAAATACTACTATATCAGGGATATGGTACCAGTGTTGCCAGAAGCGGGAGCGAAGCGGGAGCGTTGGAAGCGTCATTTTCCAAAAATCCTCGGAAGCGAAGCGTCCGGGAAGCGTCTGTTATATATATATATATATAATTTTTTATATATATTGCATTTATATTCAAAAAAATATGTAGAAAGACAAATTAGCTGCAGAATATATGAAAACATGCATATTTGTACATCAATATAGATAGAAATGGCATCCATACTACATAGTTCATCAATGATTAATCATTCGAGCATCAACCATCTAGATTATAGATTCTAACAATTGTAGAAAGTAGACCATAAACTTATGAAATGAAATCATATATCCAAAAACTGTCAACAATAACATGAGTCATGACCAAATAGTTATGTTTACAAAATAGGCCATCTACACTGAAGTTACTATGAAGAC